>OV651818.1:8070175-8080173 GCA_927349885.1 Psylliodes chrysocephalus | reverse complement strand
TTTATAAAAAAATTTCTTTTTTGGAGGCCTTTTAAAAGTGATGGAAATAATGTAATCTCTGAAGGTATGTAAATAATTATAACCCTGATTAACCATTTTTTAAATAGGTAGGATCAGTTGCACCCCAAAAAAAAATTGAAAAAATTCAGGATGTCGATTGAGTAGGATTGTCATAAAAATTTTAGAAGGTTGTCAGATAAATAAAAAATTGAAAGAAAAATATAAAATGTTGGATATGTATTGAAGGAATATGATTATATATTGAATGGAAATAAAGATGTAACAAATGACCGATATATTGCATATTTTCATTTGGAACAAAAAGAAAAATATTTTAAAAGGAAAGTAAGGAACAATTTTACTAAAAACATTAAAAGAAAAAGTGTCAGGTAGAACACCAGGTCGGAAGCTGATTAGAGGGTGCAAAGGGAAAAGGAAAATAAACAGTGAGGTGCAAATAGGTTGCAGAGAAAGCCGGTGGGTCCAGGAAAGAGAAAGAAAACCTTTTGTATATATAATATTGCTTCAAACATTTAAGTAGAATGAATAAGATTCAGACAAATACATTTTTTTTAGTCGTGAGTTTTAAATTTTAAAGCGCTACGTTTCATATTAAAGTCCTATTAACATTTTTTCTCTTAGTTTAATTTGAGTGGACTAATGGTAGCAGGTGTATGATTGATGGTTTTTATCTTAACAGCATTAAGATGGATGCAGGCGGGTCCAAGTAATTCACAACGAAAGCGAAAAATTCTTTCAAACAATGAAAAACAGATGGTCTATAGCATATATGAAGATTTAATAAATACACTTTTGACTTTTTTAGTTTCAGAATTTTTTTTTTTTGTAAACCACCAAACGTTGTCATTTGAATTTGGAGGTAAGAATTTTCCACTTCTTTATTGAAATCCAAAATATTGTATTTTTTTTAACCTACGGACCCTGAGATTAAGAAGTGATAGTCAAATTTATAGAGCAAGTTTAAATTTTTTTTATATTATAAAACAAACTGATTAATCATGACAAAATTTTTATATATATTATACAGGGTGTCTGTAAGAGGTCTTTACAAAAACATACCACATATTCCTTAGACCAAAATAAGTCGATTTAAGTAAAATTACCTTAGTACAAAGTTGCTTCATTTGGGCTCCAGAGGGCCTTGAAGTTACAATTTTTAAATCGTTTTTCCCATATAAATTTAAAACAGCATATGCGATTTTGCTGAAATTTGATAAGTTGGTAGAGTTTTATGTGGCAAAAAAAATGGTATTAAAATTTTGTCCAGTAATAATACATAGGCGTAGAACTTGATTTTTTAAATAATTGCACCTTTAAAAATTCTTCGCCAATGGAAGAAAAAGAGTTTGAAAATAAAATTTAGATTGCGCAACTCATTTACTTTAAAAAAGATACTCTTGATAAGACTCGATTACTCTCATGGTTTTGACGAAATATGCATTTTAGTAATTTTAGAACATAAACAATAATTATTAAAATACAAACTTTGTCAAAACCGTGAGAGTAAATCGAGTGTTATCAAGGGTACTTTTTTGTAGTAAATGAGTACCCAATCCAAATTTCATACTCAAACCCCTTTTTTGCCATTGGCGTAGAATTTTTAAAGGTGCAATTATTTAAAGTTCTACGCCTATGTATTATTATCAGACAAAATTTTATACGATGAAAAACATAAAAATGTACTTTTTTCATATCTTCTTCAACACCTCTAATCGAGACTTTTAACAAAAATACTCGATTCTTGCCATGTACGATTTTTTGAGGAATATTAATTATTTGCCTGCAATACGTATACAAAAACATTTATTGTTGGTTTCCATAGTTTCATCTAAATAAAAATATTGTCAAGTTTTAACACCTAATCTCTTGTTAACGATTGAAAGTGTTCTATCTGACTCAATAATTAAAAAAAACAAATGCGTGGTTTATTAATATGGCTGTACAATATACCAATGCAGAATATACCGATATGTTACTGACATTAGGATTTTGTGAAGAAAATGCTCGAGAGAGTGTCAGAGTGTACTCTGAAAGGTTTCCAAATCGTCGTGTACCTAGCCACCCAACTTTTGCTGCTGTTGAGGGACGTCTTCGGGAGACCGGTTCCTTTGCTCCCAACACTGTTGATAATGGAAGAGAACGTTTTGTAAGGATTCCTGAAGTTGAAGAAGACATTTTAGAACGTGTTAAAGAAGATCCAGAATTAAGCACCAGACGAATTGGAAGGGAACTAGGAGTAAATAAAGATGTCGTTTATAAAGTGCTTAGAGAACAATTGCTATATCCATACCATAAGAAGCCAGTACAAGAATTATTAGTCCATGATCCTCAAATTCGTTTGGGTTTTTGTCGATTTGTTAATATGCAAAGAGAAAGAGATCCAAACTTTGTCAAGAAGATTCTCTTTACCGATGAAGCGGGTTTTACAAGAAGAGGTATAACTAATACCCATAATGAACATGTTTATGCTGTTGAAAATCCGCATGCAATAAAGGTAAACCATTTTCCGCACGAATTCAAAATTAATGTGTGGGCTGGAATAATTGGTAATTTCATTGTTGGTCCTGTCATACTTCCACGAAGATTAACTGGAGAAAATTATTTGGATTTTCTACAAAATACGTTGCCAGAATTGTTAGAAGATTTACCTCTCCAACTTCGGAGAGATATGTGGTTTATGCAAGATGGAGCTTCACCACATTTTTCTTTAAACGTTAGAAACCACTTGAATGAACAATATCCACACAAATGGATAGGCAGAGGTAATAACGCACCTGTAAACTGGTCACCACGTTCCCCAGACTTAACACCGATGGATTACTTTTTATGGGGACATCTGAAATCCACAGTTTACAGGGAACCTGCAGAAAATGGGGAACAACTCTGGCAACGTATTCAAGATGCAATAAACAATCTTAGAGGTGATGAAGAAGTTATGGAAAGGATACATTTTAATTTTCTTCGACGTATAAATCTTTGTATGCGTGAAAATGGTAAACATTTTGAACAATTTTTGTAAAATCTCTATTTTGATTATGTTGTAAATAAATATTTTTGTGAAACCTATGCACTCTAAATTATTAAAACAGAAATTTAGCGAAAACTGCTTTTCTCATATCAAATGGGGCCCAACGTGGGGCTGTCAAATTGACAGGCAGTCACTGTCATATTGACAGGTGTAAAAAAATTTCAATTTTAAAATTTATTTTTTTTATAATTTGGTTGATTATTAAGACTATTAAGATAGTCAAGTTTGGATTTTTGAAAAAGACAATTTTAATAAAATAAAGGCATTGGCGTACAATAAAAAGTAGTATATTGAATTATATTGAAGTTGTATACATTAAACTAAATTTCTCATAAATAAATTAAATAGCGTAAACTTAATTTTGACATGGAATTAAAAGAAGGAAAGAAGGTTGGATTGGAGGAGAAACAATCTGAAGAAGTGAAAGAAATTGAAAAAGAGAATGGTTGAACAAAATGTAAATAACAACGTTGGTGAAGAAAATGAACAGGAGAAACAAACAATAATTTGAGAAAAATATGGAAATGAGCCAATAATGATGATGCTGCTACAAATGAAGAAAGATAGACAAATAGATAAGGAAGAACTTATAAAGAAAATAGATGAGGATAGACAAAATGATAAGAAAGCAAGAAAACAAAAAAGGTTAGAAGATAAAGAAGAAATTATAAAGAAAATGGAGAGAATGGAAGAAAACATAAAACAGGATATGAAAAGCGAACTAGAGAAGGTAAAAAAAATTGGAAGTAGCAGTAAAATAAATGGAAGAGTCAAAATTACTAATAACCCAGTAAATGAAGGAGGAAAAAAAGGCAAAGTTGGACTTAATTACGCCCTATTTTTATCTTCCGGTTTCAAACAGCTTTTGGTACCTCATTAAACATGAGACAAAGTTTGCGTGGAAAACGCGTGCGATGGCGGAGAAAATGGCCCCAAAAGACCAGAAAAATAGGTTTTCAGCCAATATCTCCTAAAATATAGCAGTTAGAGATTTTCGGTTCGGATAAAAATTGAAGTTCAGTTAATTTTCTACAAAAATGGTCCTTATGATTTTTTTCGCAACATTAATATTTTCTGCAAAAAAATCGGGTTGAAAAACCGGAAATTTTAAGACTCGTGAAATATGCAAGTTTTGTACAAAATTTGAGCTGGGGGGTGTTAAAAATCCGTTATTTTCAATGTTTTGGATTGTGGAAACCAATTGTAGATGGTGCCACCACATTTTATAGATTGGGAAAATCCTCGGTGCCATAAATGAGAAACCCTGTAACCAGACATTTTTGAAGGATATTTATCTTTCCGAGGGTCTTGTTTTCCTCGCAGATGAGGCCATATGGTGGCATAAAACCCGAGTATATATTCTGCGTTGTAACTTTTTGTGGCCCTGAAAAGGGCCAGTTTTTTTTTGAATCTTAGTGTTCCTTTAAACGCTCACCTGCAATTTTAATCAAGTCAGCTAGGCAGTACAGTTTTTCGTCAGTTTCCTTAATATAGGCCAGAACTATAGCCAGTTTGTCCTGAACATGTTGCGCCTTGGGACGTCCAGGGTTGTCATAAACTGGTGGAGGTCTGAAGAATCTCCGGTTACATTTTTTATGGTATCGTGCTTCGGCACTTACAAGCTCCACTGTTGAAATTCTATCAAATAGTGTCTTACAGAATTCGTTCTGGATTCGATTTTTGATTTCTGTTATGATCTTTTTATGGTATTCTTCTTTTTTAATTACAACAAACTCGTCTCCTGGACGTCTTCTCATCTTGTCATGTTCTTTGGAAGCTGGCAAGCCACAGAACATACAATTGGCCCTGAAATCAAATCCATCACTCCTGCGCTCTTTTTTCTTGGGGCTGCACAATTGTTGTAATTTTTTGGTCTCGTCAGAGACAAAATTGTTGCACTGGAAGCTGCCATTTCGTTTGAGAATGTAGTGTCTCCTGCAGTCTTTGTGCATTTGTAAAGACGTTTGTTTTTCCAAAAAAATATGATGTTTATCCTTCCTTTCCTTGCTAACAAGAATCAAATTTTCTAAGCCCCGAGTTACGGTGACAGCATCCGCAGAAACGGGTTCCTTACAAAGGAAACACACTTCTGTACCAGAGTTGACTTCCATTTTTCTATAACAAGCAAAGCAGACCAAGATGTCACTTAGAATAGTTAGTTGTAAACAAATGTTCTTGAATAAAAACATCATGAACAAATTCTCACCTTTTGCTTCAATTTTACAAGATTTGAATCTTCACTTTCTATGTTTTGGGTTGGTGATAAAAGTTAATTTTAACGAAAAACGTCAATATTTGTTCAATATTCTTCACTTTTATGATTTTTCTTTCTATAATTAACAATAATATTTATCAAAATAATGACAGAAAATAAACACACTTATGCCTCCAAGCGTGGCCGCATGGTTTGTAGCAGACGACACGAGCGCCACATAGAGCGCACACACGACGAACGACGGAAGGAACGAAAGTAACAAATTATAGCGTATACATTTAGATAAACTGGTTTTTTCCCGGGGTATCAAAGCTATGACTTATATACATCGATGGAAAGGTGGGAATTCCCCCGTTACACTAGTTAAGGTGTTAAAATATTAGAAATAATGACGGAGAAAAAAACCACCAAAAAAAGTGCGTTTTTTCCTTGAGCCCGCGTTTTCCAATTTTATTGAAAAATGGACGACTTTGTCAAAAAAAGTAATTCCACAATCGAAAAGTAGACGTTCTTAGCTTTCAAATGATGTATCATAGAGACCAATCCGATCATGTATTAATTTCACAAAATTTCCCCGCGCTCCAAAAACAGCAAAAATTTGGGATTCAATAAACAAAGATTAAATGAAAATTCCAAAAAATTAGGGTATACAAATTTCATAGATGACAAAAAACAAATTCCTGGCGAGGTCAAAATTGCCCGTGAGCAGAAAGTTTGACCCGTGTTCCGACATGGCCAAAAGAGTCAAGCGTGACTCGTCACAGGGTATGTATGATAGCAGCAGAATTCCTCTTTCATATGAACTTTGAATCATGAGAAAATATGCATTTTTAACAAAGTTGTGTGTGTGTTGGGTGGGGGCTGGCATCGGATTCGAAATCCATTTGCCACAGATTGTTTGTGGTATTATTACAATATATTATATAACTATTTTGGTTTTATATATAAATTGTACTAATAGGTCATATATGTTCTTGTCAAAACTATTAAGAAGAGTGGTAATATTAAGTGGGGGGAATATATTAAAGTTTTTTAGCTCAGATATTAATTGTATTATAGCATTATTATTATTGGAACAGTGGAAGAATAGGTGGTTCAAGTCTGCAATACTTGAATTGTCGCAAGGACAGTAGGGATTCTCTAAAATTCCTATTTTATTCAGATGATGAGGAAAACGTCCATGATTTAGTTTAAGTCGCGTTATAATGGTAGAATATGTTCTAGAAGTAGAGAAATAGAGGTTTGGAATATCTTTTGGGAGGGTAGGATGTATTAAAAAGTAATGGTTTTTTGATCTGCTAACAAACTCATTATATAAAGCCGACCATTTGTCCCTAATGTCCTTCTTTAGTTTACACAAGATATCATTATTATTAGTAGGAGATTTTGTGATATTTTCAATACTACATGCTTGTTTGGCAGCCTCATCTACTATTTCATTTCCTACAATACCTGAGTGGCCTTTAACCCAAATGAACTGTATTTTTATGTTTTTTATTTTGGCATCTTTAATTAGTTCTTTAATTCTAAATATGATTTCATTGTTATAATATTTCAATGGGCATCCTTGTAGAGCTTGTAGTACCGATTTAGAGTCAGATAATATTATAGCTTTCTGAATTGAATTGTTTTTAACCCATTCTAGTGCTTTTTGTACTGCTAAAGCTTCGGCCGTAAATATTGAAGATATGTCTGAAATACGATATTTTTCAATATGATTTGTGGTTGAAACAAAAATTCCGAAACCAGTTCCGATTTTACTTTTGGATCCATCTGTGTATATATTTACGTCATAGTCTATGAATCTATTTAATATTCCTTTCAAGATGGCATTATTCAAAGAGGGTATTTCGGAGTATGTAGGAAATATGATGTCGGGTTTAACAATTATTGTTTTAAATGTATAAAGAAATATCGGGTATTGTTCGTATTTAGTTATATGATTTTCGAGATTACTGGTATCAACAAAGGCTTCAGCTAGAGGTGGCGCGTTTTTTTTCTTCCAATATCTATTTGTAAGGTTTTCTATAACAATAGTTGAGATTTGATTTGTTATGAACGTATTATATGATCTATATTTGACTACTGCTTTATTCGCCAAGTATTGTCTGCGAAATGCTAACGGAGGTTCTTGTGACTCAGCTAGAATTGCATGATTCGGTGATGACTTCATTGCACCTAAGCATATTTTTAAGGCCTTGTATTGTATGCGATCCAATACTAACAAGTTAGTATTGGATGCGGATCCGTATAATGTGCACCCATAATCGATAAGAGAACGAATGTAGGACCTATAGAACATAATGTATAAGTTAGGATCACCCCATATGTTTGCTTGCATACAACCTTTAGAAGATTTTATACCTTTCTCACATTTTGATCTTAAGTATTGTATATGTTTGGTCCATAATAGTTTTTTTGTCTAAGAAAATACCTAAATATTTGTAATGTTCGACAACAGGGATAGTATATTCACCAATAGTAATATTATCTGGAAATCTCCTTCTGTGTCTTGAAAAGCACATAATGGCAGATTTCTCTGGTGACATACTAAAACCTAATTCGAATAACCAACTTTTAAGGCAATATAGTATATATCATATAAAGCAGATATCATCGGCGTATTGGATAATATTAATATTGTCATCAAATAAACCATGCAATTCGACTGTGTATATGTTGAAAAGTAACGGACTTAAAATAGAGCCTTGTGCGAGACCATTATAGACTAAACGTGGACCATGTAATATGTTATTATGATCTCTGAGATATAATTTTCGATTCTGAAACAAGTTTAAAATATTAACTGAAACCTTTTTGTTTATACCAATATTAAGCATTTTTGTGTAAAGTATGTTTAAATCTACAACATCATAGGCTCCTTTTAAATATATAAAAAGACACATTAAGTATTTGTTTTTAGCAAAACACCTTTGTGTATCTGTCACTAAATGAGAGACTGCATCTAGTGTTCCTTTCCCTCTTCGAAAGCCATATTGAAAGGTCGGTAGCAATAATTTGCTCTCTAAGAAATGTTCTAATCTTAACTTGATTAAGCGTTCAAATGTTTTTGTTATGCACGATATTAATGCTATAGGACGGTATGATGAAGGTAAATCAGGATTTTTTCTGCGGTTTTAGTATGGGACAGATTATAATATCTTTAAATTTTTTCTGTGTATTCTTGTTTCATCCACCAATTGTTAAAGATTGTTAAGAGTGCGAGTTTAGCTATGGGTGGTAAATTATATAGAATTTTATAGGTAAAACCCGTCTAGCCCAGGTGCTGTATTTCGTGTGTTTTTTCAAAATCAAATCCAATTCAGAGTAGCTAAAAGATTTCAACAAATAATCTGACTCAGAGTGAAATATAAATTGAGGACCAAAGAGATTACCAGGGACAGATGGAGGGGCTAAAATATCGAATAGTTTTTCTATTAATTCATTTGAGATTTGAGTTTTTTTGGACGTATGAGATTTTTTATTTATTGACTTCATAAATCGCCATATATCTGATATTGGTGTGCTTTTATTTATTTGGTTTATAAACGAAATCCAACTGGATTTTCGTTTTTGTTTAAATAGCCGTTTCGTTTTTGCCGCTATACTTTGGTAATGCAGATAATTTACATAATTTGATTGTTTTTTATATTCATTTAATGCTTGTCTTCGAATTGAAGTCATATTTGAACATTTTTCATCCCACCAAAATGGCCTATAAGTAGTGGGTTTAAATGTTTTTTTAGTGGGGCATAGAGTTTGTTGCAGCAGAATTAATAGTATCGAAGATGAACTCGATTTTCTCACAATCATTTAGGGAGTCAAAAGAAGGCAGATTTTCAAATAAAGATATAATACTTGTTTGGAAAACTGGGCCAGTCGGCTTTTAAATCATTCCATTTAGTAGAAGGGTTTATTTGAAAGGATGACGGATTTATTTGAAGTTCGATATAAATTGGAAAATGATCTGATCCCAATGTGTCTGGTAATACCTCCCAATTGAATAAGTCTGCATAACGAGGAGCAGTAACAGTTAAGTTATTAAATAATTTGTCCCCCCGCTGATGTGTAAATACACGAACTGTGCTCTCCGGCATACAACACAGAAGCTCATTATGCAAGGCGCGCTTAGTGCCGTTTTTCTCGAAATCTGGCAAATTTTCGAGAAAAATCATGGGAACCATTTTTGTAGAAAATTAACTGAACTTCAATTTTTATCTGATCCAAAAATCTTTAACTGCCATATTTTAGGAGATATTGGCTGAAAACCTATATTTCTGGTCTTTTGGGGCCATTTTCTCTCGGCCATCGCACGCGTTTTCCACGCAAACTTTGTCCCATGTTTAATAAGGTACCAAATGCTACTTTCAACCGGAAGATGAAAATAGGGCGTAATTAAGTCCAACTTTATCCCTTTATTTATTGGACTATAATAGAAAATAGGATAGAAGAAAGAAGAAAAAATAAAGAATGGAAATGACTGGAAATTAGTGGTTAAAAATTTACAAGATAATAGATTTGAAATGTTAGGAGAAAAAGAAGAACGTTTGAAAGACAAAATAAAGAAAGAAATAGTCGAACAAAAAATTAAAAAAAAAAGAATTTAGTAAAGAAACAAAAGAGATAGGAATAGAAATTGAAGAATTATGTATAAGTAAACAAAATAAATGAAAAACAAAAATTGAAGAATTAAAGAAGAAATCGGGAAAGAAAAAGGATAATATAAAAATAATC
>OV651818.1:8055175-8060175 GCA_927349885.1 Psylliodes chrysocephalus | reverse complement strand
AAACGAATATAATTTTTTTACTAAATTTTTGGAAAGTTTATACATTCATATTATTTTCAATTTTTTACATAATATTGCACAGTGTTTTTATTACAAATCTTTAAAATTTAGTCAGACTTTTTTTACTGATTCGTTTTTGTCTTTTGCTTCGAGTTTTGTACGTTTCAATGTGCAGCTGCGTGTTTGCAGGTCAAATCTTTTGTCCGATCCCCTCAACATAATTCATTTTACGACTTTTCTTTCAATTATTTATAGAAATTCAGAGGAAAAATAATTTTTAATATTTTTGATTGAAAATAGCCAGATAATAGTAAGTAAATAACTAGAAGTAAAAAATTCCCAAAGATTTAGTAAAAAATTATGATAGTTTATAAAAAAAATTGACTGAAAATTAAATAAACAGTTGTAAATGTTATATAATTAATAGCTTAACAGAATTGCTTTAAAGTTCAATAACCGAATTTGCATTATTTACATAAACAAATATAAAAAACAACAAATTGACAATAGGTACGGAATTGACAAATGACTTATCTGAGAGATAATTTCATTGCCTACAAAAAATGACTTGAATGTTTATTCGTATCTCCAATAGTTTAAAAAGTTATATCAACTTTTAAGTCAACAAATGGATCAGCTGCTGCAACTTTGATAGTACGTATATTTTCAAAGTTTAATTAAAAATTGGAATAAATTTTTTTTCGTAATTTTAATGCACTAAGTCGTTTTCGGAATTTTTATTTCTTTCAGTAAAAAAATAAACCAAAGTTGGGAATTTGTTTATAACAAATTGTTAACTTAATAAACAATGGAATTATTAATAAAAAAAAAAAAATTTTGCTGTCACTTTGTAGAGGACTGTCAATTATGATTTTTAAAAAAAAAGCACATTTCTTAACTAATAATTTAAACAATAGATATATTAAAAACCGATTATAAACAATTAAAAGTTATTATTAGAAGAAAAAAATTTTTTAAAAATCATAATAGGCAATTGTCTAGAAAGTTGTAAAAAAAAATTGAAAAAAAAATGAAATACTCCATTTGTTTATGTGTCTTTTCATCGACATTAAAACAGTAAATATTATGATAAAATTGAAAAACAATTTTTTTTTTATAGCACCACTGTGACTTTTCTGTTTTTGTAAACTTTAAAAAAATTATTATGAACAAAGTATTAACATTTTTTAAACGTTTATGAAGCTATTTTGTTTTATTATGTATATAAAAACAGCTCCACGATGCAAAAAAAAAATTATGGTAATTATTTAATATTTTTATCAATTTGTAATGATGAGAGAAATTCTAAAAATATTGTTAATTAACAATAACCTACTTTGTTGGAAAATTAATTTTTATGAAAAATTTCAACGGGAATGAATTCTTCTAAGTGTTTTAGAATACACCGTAAATATTTAAAATTTGTGAATTTAATTTTATTAACTTAAAAAATTATTTTATGTAACTTACTCGGTTTCGACGCCGTGCGTGCAACCTAAAAATGGCGCGCGGAAGGCTACTTTGAGCGTTAAATTAAAATTATAAATAATGGAGGTACAGTTCCGGGAGTCAGAACTTATTTATAGCAAATTTCCTCCTCTTTAAGGATCTTTTTTGAAAAATCCAAAAATATTTATAGTTTACAAACTATAGGAGGAAAACCAAACACCATGTTTTTGAGGTGTTTAATTGTTTATAACTTTTGCAATTTTTTTATGCAATGCAAAATTTTTTCTCCACACATTGATCTAGACATTATTTCGAATCGAGTGAGCTATTGAACATAATTTTCGTAATAGTATGTCCCAAAGACACACTTTTGAACTTGTTGATTAGACTAAAACGATTTAAAAGTACTACAATCATTTTGTATGTTTGTAGTTTTCGGTAATTGCAGTGAAAATTAATAATTTCGATTTTTTATAATGGAACTTTACAATATAAAATATTTTTTTTTTATTTTTTTCAAATTTTTTCATTCACTACATAAAACTACAAATAATTCCAAATACAAATTTAGCAGTTTTAAATAATAATAATATTAAATAGATTTAAAATTATAATTAATAAGTTTTTTTGTAAAAACCTTAAAATTACAAAAAAAAAAATAAAAGTCACTACAATCATGTACATCGTTTGTAGTTTTAATTCATAAAAAATATTTTTTTAATTTGATATTAGTCGGGTTTCCCAAAATGACGGAGCCGTAATATGCTTGCATTTTTTAAATAAGAAATATGCATATTATGCGCATATTATTGTTATTATTATGATTAAATTTTTGCATATATTTCGTCCTTTAGCAATAAGAAAGTGACTTACCTTAATATCCGGAAAATATTTATGTCTTGCACAATTTATAGCATAGCCATTAGCAATAGATCCACCCGGGCAAAAAATACCATCGCCATTACCGTCTTTATAACCAACGATCTTCCTCATTTCCTTTAAGACGGTTTCTTCCATCAAAGAGAATACTGGAGACACTTCATAGGTGTAAACACTCGAGTTCAATGCATCCGTAAGCCACTGTCCAATTAACCCATATGGATCCACAGAAGAAAAGAGCTGATTGACAAAATATGGATGTCCAGTTTTCACCGAATAATGAATGGTATCTTGCAGAAATCTTCAGCAAATCCAAATGAGTAGTCGGAGAACCCCCTTAATTTAAAATCAAAAAGATTTGGAAGTTCTTCAGGATTTTGGAAATTCAGCACTTTATTTTCCCGGCTGGTTCCCTCGAACACGGCATTTTTGATCAACAATTCGAAGCAGTCTCGAAAAAAGTCTTCGTGGTCTTTTCTCGTGAGTAACTTTGAAAAGTCGCGAGTTTCGATTGGACGTTCGGGGAACACTTTTAAGTTAGTTTTTCCGGTAAATGTGTCTTCGTCTGACGAAGACGCCACCTGCGTCGCTGTACGATGCAGGCTCGTCTATAACACTCGGTATACGTTCGTCAGCGTTAGCCGGCATATTCGAATTTTTACAACGGTGAATGACAAATGTTTTACTATCGGTTCTCGCGATGGTTTTAATAAGAATAGTCACGTGTAGAACCTTGTTCGTGACTTTCCTTTGCGAAATAATAATTCAAAAAATATTGTACCTAACTACAGGATGGATAAAACTATTATGTCTTCTGCGGAGGTGCAAGTGTGACGGAAAAATGAAATATACAGTTTTTTATTTATTAATACTCTCAAGGGAAGGATTTATTATTATTATTACAATCTCATCAATAAAATCAATAAGCAAATTTTTATTATAATAGTCTCTACTCTTTAAACAATGATAATAGTAATAATAATATAGGAATGTCGTCTGGACAATGTATAAAAGTAGGACAATTGTACAAAAAAAGCCAGATCTTTCTCAAAAAAGACGGTCATTTCTTTCTCAAAATGTGGCATTCAAAAATATTTTTTGTTGTTTCTTCAAATTTTAAAGATTGTAGGAATAATTAACTTAGAAATAGTGATTAAATGAGGACAACAATGTCGATTTGTTAAAAATTTCAAATTCAACTTTGATACCTTGTAACTTCAAAACTGTTTAAATTTCAAAATGCGGTTTTTTAAAATTATATTTCTACCCCAAAAATTAATGTGTCTTTTTTTAAATTACATATTAAAGGCATATAAGGATCATTGAGTGTCCATATATGTATTTATTCATGAGAATTTAGAATTATATCTGTCATGTTCTGTCAATTCAAATATGCGCGGTGTTGCCTAGTGTCTAATTAAAATCAACGGAAAAGAAATTTAAAAAAATACATTATTTTTGACATAACATTTCCATACATTTTAAAAAGCACTTCTATAATTTATTTCTAGTCACATCTGACGATTTATTTATCCATTTTGATTGAATTGTTGTAGTACATAATAATTAAATATTAATATTACTACATCATCTATAAAGTAATAAACAAATTACTTTTCAAAAACTTTTAAACATAATTTTATTATTACTTTTTATTATCCAAAAGTTTAAAACAAGTGAATTTATTTGGTTGACAAAATGACGCCAGCTAGCCAAATTTTAAAGGCTACTACTATCAACAAAAGCATATAGTATGAAAGACCACTGCAAATTTCGACCGTCATTTGATAACGAAATGAAATATGCTCCAAAGGCATGTAACAACATTGTACTTTACCAAATTGCACCTGTGCCAATCCCTATCCTGAGCAAAGTGGCTAAAAATAAATTATTTTATATTCAAAAAATCACATAAGACATGACAGCGACAATTGTGTTTTCCCCTGAAAATAACAATCCTAATTCATTGTAAAACTAGCTTTTAAACCTGAATTATTAATATTTTTACCTACCTTTTAAACCATATTTATATATAAAAGGAAGAAGGATGGTATTGTAATAAACCATTTGCAGAGATAGTCAATAATAATTATAAACTCTTGTCAGACAATTATTTTAAAACCATAATCATAGTAGTTTTTTGTGGTTTCTATGGCAACCTGTAAAAATGAATCACAACAATAGGCATACAAATAAATTTTTAAATCAGCAAACATTGATTCATATTTTTAATGATTTTTACCTAATAATCGTGGATAGATGTTTTTGTGCAATATGAAGAGGAAGAAAATGTTTCCCTTTAACGATATATATCAAGATATATTTGAATGTAATTTTCTAGAAAACTTTAAGGGCAAACAAAATTAGCGCTGTCCATGCCTTATGTGATTTTTTTTTATTATAAAATAATTTTTTTAAGCCACTTTGCTCAGGATTGGGATTGGCACAGGTGCCATTTGGTAAAGTAACAATGTTTTTTCCATGCTTTTGGAGTATATTTCATTTCGTTATCAGATGACGGTAAAAATTTGCAGTGTGGGCTCTTGGGCTAATAGCTGAATTAGTTTCAATTTGTGTTGGGTTAACTGTGACGTCACTCGGTGAATACTTTTAAAAGTAATCCCATTTAAAAACGTTCATCGATACACCCTTTTTTTAATTACGATGTTCAA
>OV651818.1:8052482-8054675 GCA_927349885.1 Psylliodes chrysocephalus | reverse complement strand
ATAATGTAATGACATAGTTACCTATTCTAAATAAAATAAACTTATTACAAATGATTTTTTTTATCTTTAATTTAAAACAAGTGACATTTTCCGTTTTTCAGACTTTAAAATTTTTTATATGAATATTCGCAGCGTAATAAAAAACCTGAATAAACTGCTTGGATTATCAGATAACATGCACACTGAATTTGATTTGATAATATTACATGAAACCTGGCAGCTATTATGGTCATAATATCTTCAACATTCAGGGATATGAAAGTATATACAATAATAGTAATCTAAACCAAAATGACGGGGTTTTGGTTTTTGTTAAAAATCATTTAGAGTCTAATAAAACAATTGAATATATTGGGGATATTAAAGTAATTGAAAAAATTGAAATTAAATCCATATACCAATCCCCTAGTACTTGTTTGAAAAAATTAATAAGATTTTAATCAATTAATTTGAATTCATTAAAAAAACACGATATTAGCATTATAACAGATGACATAAATATAGAGAGCAACGATGAAACAGTAGAAGAATACAAAGATATAATGACCTCTTTTGGACACATTTCTTGTATTAATAAATACATTCGTTTACCTAGTCAAACATGCTTAGATCATTTCTATATATCCAATCGCAACACGCTTGAAGCTAAATCATATTTTTAAGATAATATTACAGATCACTGTCCCACAGCCCTTACGTTGGAAATGAAAATCTGATGTGTCCAACACATGACTTTCCTATCTAGTTATTATAGGCTTCTTCCGGTTATTTTGTGCAACCTATTGCAACACCTCTATAAATGTTTAGAGGATAAACTAAATATATACATTTTCCACATACATTTAACTCGAAAAATTTTTCTATAGATATTCATTGAAAACGAAAATTTAAATTTAGCACTTTTCCACCAATTTTTCCATTACGGTCCATTTTATAAAAATCATGTAAAAACAAAAATTATAAAGATTGATATCGCAAACAACTTTTATTTGAACAATTTTCATAAAAAAATATTTTTTTACATTTTCTCAAATTTCTCGAATACGGACCATTTTAGGAAGAAATATTGATAATAATATTGTAAGTAACTTTTATTTAAAGAATTTTCTTCTCCAAAGGTAAATAACAGATATATTCCATAAAATATAAAAATGACCACCTATAAAGTACCCCCCAGATGTTCCGACTCTGCCCAAAATCTAACCAGTTCATTGGACGCCGGAATAAAGCTTAGGTTAAAAATTTGGTGTTTTTCTTTGTATCGGTTCATGAGTTCTGGTGGATAAAGACACACATAAATACAGACACACAGACACACAGACACACAGACACACAGACACACAGACACACAGACACACAGACACACAGACACACAGACACACAGACACACAGAACACACAGACACACAGACACACAGACACACAGACACACAGACACACAGACACAGACACACAGACACACAGACACACAGACACACAGACACACAGACACACAGACACACAGACACACAGACACACAGACACACAGACACACAGACACACAGACACACAGACACACAGACACACAGACACACAGACACACAGACACACAGACACACAGACACACAGACACACAGACACACAGACACACAGACACACAGACACACAGACACACAGACACACAGACACACAGACACACAGACACACAGACACACAGACACACAGACACACAGACAAACAGACATACAGACACACAGACACACAGACACACAGACACAGAGACACACAGACACACAGTCACACAGACACACAGACACACAGACACACAGACACACAGACACACAGACACACAGACACACAGACACACAGACACACAGACACACAGACACACAGACACACAGACACACAGACACACAGACACACAGACACACAGACACACAGACACACAGACACACAGACACACAGACACACAGACACACAGAGACACACAAACACAGAGACACACAGACACACAGACACACAGACACACAGACACACAGACACACAGACACACAGACACACAGACACACAGACACACAGACACACAGACACACAGACACACAGACACACAGACACACAGACACACAGACACACAGACACACAGACACACAGACACACAGACACACAGACACACAGACACACAGACACACAGACACACAGACACACAGACACACAG
>OV651818.1:7909982-8047482 GCA_927349885.1 Psylliodes chrysocephalus | reverse complement strand
TTGTTTATTTTAAACCAACAAATATAAGCCTATACATTTTATAATAATAAAAATACCCAAATTAAAAAATATTTTAATGTTACTAATGATAGGATTCTGGGAAATATCCTATCCACTACAGAATCTGTAAGATATAGTAATGTAATTTTTACAAATATTGTCTCAGAATCGACCCATAAAAATCTCAATAATATTCCTATCATATTAAAATAAATTCCTAGATAGCACAGGACGTCTTAAGGACGTCCAATACATGTCCATTTATCGTCTGTACGTCCAGGACCATTTATGGACGTTTTAAATATGTCTAGTTTAGTAAATCCTTGGGACGTCAAGAAATAGATATTCGCAGAACGTCAATTCTACGTGCTTTACTATATTTCCATGGATTCACATTCACATTGTATTATTATTATTTGGTTATATTATATAAAAAACATATATAATGAGATAATATAAATAATTATTAAAGATAGCATTGTCCCAATATTCAATTGAATGAAGGCCAAATAGACCAAAACGAAGAAGGTCATTTGCAAGAAAGGGACAGATTCAAGCAATGTAATATTCTCAGGGCTCAGGTTTTATTAAAAAAAATTATATAAATGGAATGATATTTTTAGAACTGGCGTAGCTTAGTGCTACACTTTCGATGCAAAGAAAAATACCTACTATTACAGAGTAGCGCTCTAGCTTGTAGTTTTATTGGCTAGACTTTGTAACTGTCTTTTTTTAAATAAACTTCTTCAAACTATTTCGTGGGAATAAGATACGCTGTGTTATAAGGTAGATAAAAGATAGTACTATTGTTTTCTATGTATTGTGTGATTCACGTTTAATTTGACTGTCTAGCCTTGCAGTCTTTTGCTGTCACAAGCTTTCGTTGTATTTTAAAAGTGACAAAGTTTAAATTCTTGGTATGCACCGATCCTTCATTTTTCTTCTACATTTACGCTAGTGAGCTATAAAACCTGCTGTGGTCGCCCAGATCGTCCTTTTTGGCTTATCGAACTACATGATGTGGTAGTGTGTACCGACAAATACTTAACTATTAGTAGTTTTTACATAATTATCTTGTCTTTTTGTGTTTATTGCGTGTTAACGTTAAGGGATAATTGTCAGGTAAGGTTTCTATTGCTTTATATTATTCACATTTTGCTGGATTTCCTTGGAAAACCGAAAAGATCGGCTATTTGCTTTTTTTTATTACCACCATGTGGACGAATGCCGGTTTATTATTATTTTTTTTATATATAGATTATAGCTACCCTAACTAATAATATTTTTAAGCTTTCTTTTGATACTAGATATATTCGTGGGGAGGCAATTAAATAATTGAATTGAATTACAAGTCAGTCTGGAAATACAGTTTAAACGGAAATTTATGGCTTTTAACTTATTTTGGCCTTATAAATAGCTTATATTTTGTTCAGATGATGTAACTTTAATATTTGTCGTGATATTTTATATTCTGTTCAGACGATGTAACTTTAATATTTGTCCCGTTTATGTATAAATCCGTTAGATTTCCAAACTGGCATGTATATGTACTTTTACACATGGTACTGAGGTTCTTTTTATTTCTAAACCTGCAGTGGCTCCAAGAAGCTCCAAGAAGCCCCAAGAAGTCATGAAGCTCCTAGTTGTTCCTAGAAGCTCTGAGAAACAGGAAGTACCGAGTTACGTAGTTGCTCCAGAAAGCTCTAAGATCTAAGCTCTAAGAAAAAAGAAGTTCGAGTTATGTAGTTTCTCCAAGTTCCAAGCTCCAAGCTCCAAGTATCGAATTACCTAAAGGCGGATTGTCCACGACACGACATACAAAAGGGAAGTACCGTACTTACTGTACTAGAATGCCACATGGTCGGGACAATTAATATTTATCTAATTATCTAACAGTAAATTTTATTAATTCAAATAAACTTTCAGCCAATTTTAATTCATTTTCTATTCAGATTTAATCACTAACTAACTATTAATTTATTATATGTAAAATTTCACTCTTTTTACTTTTTTCCTAGATTTGACTTATATCTTTATAAATTTGAGTTATTTCTTTGTAACCCTTTGGGTTATGATTTCTTGTAACTTTGGATCACTCATAGTTATAATACCTTTATTTATCTGTATAACCAATGAGTTATATCTAGATAACTTTTGAGTTACGATATCTGATAACTGTGATAAACTCTGATAACTCAAAGTTACTACACCATTCGACTTTGAATGTAACTCAATATTTGACCTCTCTAAATTTGATGAAGAAGAAGTGTTATGGGCTTTAAGGCAGATCAAACCGAAGAAAACCACCGGCCCTGACCATGAGCCGGCGTTTATAGTTAGAGACTGTGCTGTAAGTCTTACTGTACCTCTAATGATTATTTTAAATATGTGCATTAAGCTTCATACTGTACCTAATTTGTGGAAAAGTTCTAAGGTTTGTCCTATATTTAAGAAAGGTGACAAAACGGACATTGCGAATTTTAGATCAATATCGATAATATGCAACTTATTGCAACATACTTTGATCAACTGCCATTCTAACAGTCGAAGATCTTATTGTGAATTCATGGAAGAATACGAGGCAATGGGTCATATGACAAAGGTCAAAGAGATTAGGTGGCCGGAAGGAAAAAAGGTGAATACATTATGGGATTTAAACGGAATTTGTTTACTACCGCATCATGGAGTCATTAGGGAGGCATCTTTAACAACAAAACTTTGAGTAGTTTTTGATGCTAGTGCCACTACGGATAGTGGAATGTCACTCAATAATATTTTGATGGTTGGGCAAAAACTTCAGGATGATTTGTTTGATATCTTATTGCGATTTAGAAAACATCAATTTGTAATGGTTGCTGATATCGCCAAGATGTATCGGCAAATTTTAATTAGGGAGGACCAAAGGCATTTACAAAGTATTTTGTGGAGGTCATCAGTTGGGAAGCCGCTTGACATCTATAATTTGAATACTGTTACGTACGGTACTGTTTCGGCATCATTTTTAGCTGTGCGCTGTTTGCAGGAGTTAGGGCATATTAATCAAACACAATATCCAAAAGTTTCCAGGGCAATTATCATGGATTTTTATAGGCACGATCTTTTAACAGGTGAAGATACGGTTGAAAAGGCTATTCTGTTAAAGGAGCAGATTAGTCAAATACTAAATTCTGGTTGTTTTGTGTTGAGAAAATGGTTGTCCAATGATAGAAAAGTTATATTAGGGGAAGGAGAGCAGTCTGATATGCAGAATATTGAACATTATATTGCCGATGGTGAGGAAAAACACAAGACGTTAGGACTTTTTTGGGAGCCATCTCGGGATACATTTCATTTTTCAGTAAATAACACGGTGAATAATAAACAAATTTCTAAAAGGACTATTCTGTCGACGATTTCGCAATTATTTGATCCTTTAGGGTTCAGTTATCATAAAAGCAAAATTACTTCTCCAGGGGTTGTGGAAGCTAAAATTGGAATGGGATTCGGTTGTACCAGAAGAATTTAGAGCAACATGGGAAAATTTTAGAGATAGGCTAGAGCAGATAGAGCACGTGTTGGTTCCTCGAAAGGTTATATGAATCGAAACTTCTGAAGTTCAAGTGCATGGATTCTGTGATGCATCTCAAATCGCATACGGAGCTTGCATATATATTCGTTCCCAAAACAGAGGAAGGAAACATCAAGTTAATCTGTTGTGTTCAAAATCGCGTGTAGCACCTTTGAAAGTGTTATCTCTACCTCGATTAGAGTTGTGTGGGGCTCTTTTGTTAGCGCGATTAGTTTCTGTTTCATTAAAAGCGTTTGATTTCACTGCTAACAAGGTATTTTACTGATGCGATTCATGGTTGGCAGCTGAACCAGTGGAGTGGAAGACTTTTGTAGGCAATCGTACTGCAGAGATCCAAAGACTCACTAAACGATATCAATTGAATCACATCAAATCGTGTGATAATCCTGCGGATGTAATTTTTCGGGGATTGGATCCAAATCGTCTTAAAGATTGTCGAATTTGGTGGGAAGGTCCTAATTGGTTAAGCCTAGATTCTAAGGATTGGCCAATTGGAGAGGTTTCAATATCTGAGACTGAGAAAATATCAGAACGTAGGGTAATACATCAAACATTATTGGGTTTACAGACTTTAGAGTTGTGGAATAAGTATTCAAGTTTTTCTAAGTTGCAGAGGGTAGTCGGTTATTGCTTGCGGTTTGCAAATAATTGCTGTGTAAAGGGTAATAGATCTAAAAAATTGGTTGAGGTAAAGGATATTCTACCTTTAAACACTGAGGAGCTTCAAAGGGCGTCAAAAACACTTGTTAAATTATGCCAGTGACAGGCATTTCGAGAGGAGATTATTGCGCTACAAGGGAAACGGAACATAGCAAAAAATAGTAAATTATTATCATTAAACCCGTTTCTGGATTTGGAACGTATACTTCGGGTAGAAGGAAGGTTAAAAAATTCCAATTTGCATTTTAACCAGCTTCATCCAATCATATTACCTAACCATCACAAATTAACTAAAATGCTTATTACCTATAAACATCGTAAGAATCTGCATGCAGGACCACAAGCGTTGTTGGCTATAATAAGGTTAAATTATTGGCCATTATTTGGTCTCAATACAATAAAGTAGGTATTGAGAAATTGTGTAGTTTGTTTTAGACGTAGAAGGTTTGAGTGTATAATGGGAAATTTGGCCTAAAAGTCGAGTAACGCCAAGCCGACCATTTTCAAATTGCGGCATTGATTACGGGGGTCCATTTGAAATTAAGGTTAGTAAAACACGGGGTCACAAAGTTATTAAGGTTTACATGTGCGCATTTGTATGTTTCGCCACTAAGGCGGTTCACCTTGAGCTTGTGAGCGATTTGTCAACTCAAGCTTTTCTCAATTGTTTTACAAGGTTTTCAGCTCGACGCGGTTTAAGTTCAAACATTTATTGTGATAACGCTACAAACTTTGTAGGGGTCAAAAATGAACTACAAGAGCTAAACCGATTTTTACAAA
The DNA here is from genome assembly GCA_927349885.1 of Psylliodes chrysocephalus. Classification (NCBI taxonomy): domain Eukaryota; kingdom Metazoa; phylum Arthropoda; class Insecta; order Coleoptera; family Chrysomelidae; genus Psylliodes; species Psylliodes chrysocephalus. Next base: position 8,042,474 of record OV651818.1, on the reverse strand, counting down.
ATTCAGACACTCAAACTGCATTTCAGCGATATTTTGCTAGTCAACAAAGTAACTGGCACTTTATTCCACCACTATCGGCGCATTTTGGGGGATTGTGGGAATCAGTGATAAGGTCCGCTAAATATCACCTAAAGAGAGTAGTTGGGGAGCAACGACTAACTTTTGAAGAATTGCTTACAGTAATAATTCAGGTGGGATCATGTCTAAACTCACGTCCGTTAGTTCCATTGACGGAAGACCCGGAAGACTTACATACGTTAACACCGGGTCACTTCTTAATCGGTTCTTCGTTAGCATCGCTACCCCAAGAAGATATGAGGGAGGTCAGGATAGGATATAAGGACCGATACAAATTAGTTCTTCGCATCAACCAAGATTTCTGGCAGAAATGGTCCAGAGAGTATTTAACACGTTTTCAACAGCGAAGTAAGTGGAGGTTGTCTAAGGAGCCCATACGTGTAGGAGAAATGGTCATCATAAAAGAAGACAATTTACCGCCTTAAATGGGAAATGGGCCGAATAGTCACGCTATATCCAGGAAATGATGGTCAGTGCCGGGTGGTAAACCCGGAAGAGGATAGTTAGTTTAAAACTGTTAATCAAGTTCTTAGTTTATGCATTTGGTTTTGAAAGAGGGGCGGCATGTTGGGGTTGAACCCTTTAATAATATGTTAGGCGCCGCTCGTCCTTAAAACCCTAGTTACTAAGACGTTGACATTATTGTTAATTAGATTGTCAGACTCTAAAATTGTACTTATTCATTATAACTTCTGTAAATACGTTAATATACACAAGGATAATTTCCAATGGTGGGTTTCATTTCACAAAAATTCAGAGACGAAACAAACTTACTCAAACTTAAATATTTACTTAAAAGTGTTTATGCTAAATTATTTGAAAGCTTTATGAGAAAAGAACTCAAAAATAATAAATTTGACAATCTCTTGCTAGATAACGGTTTTGGCTTTTTGTTTCTGTCATACCATCTTTCAAAAATAGCTTTCACTTGGAACAGAAGTTGCTACTGCAGAAAAATATTTTTATTTACAACTCTGGACACCGAAAATATAACTAAAAATATTCAAAATCATACATCAAACCAAACATAAAAAAATAAAACAAGAGCCACGTGCATGTCCTGATGTGTTAGCTGCCAACGTCAATCAACGTCGCATGCGCTCGAGTGCACGCTTTATGAATAATATTTTCGATATATCGAAAAGGTTATATCGATATTTTTTCGATACATCGGTAGTAAAATATCGATTAACATATATCGATATATTTTTGAAATATATCGATATATATTTTTGAAATATATCGATATTTACAAAATATCGATATATCGTTGCCTTCCCTAGTTGCGGGTAGTATTCCGCGACTCGGCAGCCTAGCAACCCCACGTGGCTCCCTAGAAAATGCAACTATCACTATTTAGAGACCTCTTTGTTTTCTTTTATAATGGCGCTATTATACAGGGAGTTCCGCATAAGTACCGACACAGAACAGGTGCGTGTTAGGCACCCCAAAATAGATTTAACGCAATTTTCCTCTATACCAATTTGTACCCATAAGGAGTTACGGAAGCCTAAAGTGAAGCCTATGTTACTTAATTTGTATTATGTAATGTGTTGAGTTCGCACATAAAAATTCCTGTGCTGGTCAAGCGATTTTTAATTAAAAAAAAAAAAAGAAATGGTGTATAGCGGGTTGTGAAAATGATAAATAAATTAATAATATAAAATAGTGTGTGGTGAGTTACGGTTGTGTAAAAAAAGTGGGGATGTGGCCTCAATGTAATATAATCCAGGAATGATCGTTTTTTGACTGTCCAGTATTCAACGTCCAAATGCAATCCAGAAAGGGAAGTCCTCTGAATGGTCAAAAGTGTGCCATTTGCACACTTTACTGGACGTCCATTTGATGTCGGAAGTCCATAAAAACTCATTTTTAGATGTCCAGACATCCAAAATTGTATATCAAATGGACATTCAATGTGCTGAGTATAAAGTTAGTCCCTCCACTATGAAGATCCTGAAACTCTATAGTGACCTTAAGACAAAATAAGATAGTGGCAAAATCTGTAAAGTATCAATAGAAAGTATTTCTCTACCCATATTGCCAATAATATGCCACGATACTTTAAAGTTTTAAATCCTTTTTGCAACTCTATGTACCCAGTTACTTTAATTAAACATATTAGTGGCACTGATGGGTGGCAGTAACTGATTCACTGGTACTATAAAGTTTTTGCCACTATAGCGTAACAATAACGTGATACTGCCCTGTTACAGTAACTACCTAAATGATACTTTTACTACCTAAATGATACTTTACTTTACAGTTCTAATACGGTGTAGTAACAATTACTTTTTAAGAACCATAAATAAAGTAGCCCTACCCTATAAAGTAGCAATAGTACCAGATTGAACCCCACGAACTAAGGCTTCCTAGCAAAACCGAAACCAAAAAGATTTATTACCAAGTGTGTTACTTAGGCTAGTCGCAGGTTGTTCAAAATACAATTTTGTGTAGAAATTGTTGTTAAGGTTTCGTTTAAACTACAATTAGCCGATATGTTGCCTAAAGCAATTCCAAAACCTAAACTACTAACGCTCTGTTACGAGAAAGACTCTGTGACTAAAAAAAACTATTTAATGAGGAAGGTGTTGAAATATTTACGTTTTCTCTGTGTTCTAGTTACTAGAAATAATTTACATATTTATGATTATATCTATACGCTTATTACCTATTGATAATTAAAAAAAAAATGTTATTACTTTTATATTGATTGTCAATAACAGTTTATATTTATATTATTATTATTTAGGGTTGCCGGACATGTCCTTATTTTTTGGCAATTTGTCCGGCTGGATTTTCTTTATGTCTGGCTTTTTCCAATTTAGGAAAAATTGTTAAATAATTTCGATTTTTATAATACAAAGTGCAAAATGCAACCGGTCAACCATAAAAATCTAACCAACATCACACGAAAACGCCTGGTGATGTAGGCACTAAAGTTTTATTATCAGAATGTCGCGCGTCGTTGAGACCGATTGATCGGTAGTATCGATCGGTATTATATAATATACGATCGATATATTTTATTAAAATTTTATATGCTTTTAAAGGGCACATTTTAAAATTTCAACTAGTTTTAAAGTTACAAGGTATCAAAGTTGAACTTGGATTTTTTAACAATTACTGAGGCCCTTCCTATAGGCCTCAGTATTGCATTCGTGCAGACGAAAAAATTTTCTTACCCCCAATTTTTTTATACTTTTTTCACTTTTTCGATCATTCTGAGTCCAAAAATGCAAAAAAATTCGACTGGTCGTTTGTTTGTATGTATGCCGGCACGATAACTCTAGAACGAAAGTTCTGATTGACTTGCGGTTTTGATTTTCTTGAATAATTGCTTCTAACTTAGAACCCTATTGATTTTTAGAATTTTTGGTCCATCCTAACTACTTTAATATCAATGTTCTTAAAATCCGCCTGTGCAATTCAATGCGACCACGCATTCTGATCATTCCTAACGTCTAATATTCCTAACATTCCATACATTTCAAACATTCTTTAGAATTATATCTGTCATGCTCTGTCAATACAAATTAGCGCGGTTTTGCCAAGTGTCCAATTAAAATCAACAAAAAAGAAATACAAAAAATACCTTATTTTTGACATACCATTTCCATACTCTTTTAAAAGCAGTATGATTTATTTATCCATTTTGATTGAATTGTTGTAGTACATAATTTTTGAATATTAATTACGTCATCTATAAAGTAATAAACAATGTACTTTTCGAAAACTTTGTAACATAATTACTTTGTGCTATCCTAAAGTTTTTAAAACTTTTTTGAATCAAGTGAATTTATTTGTTTGACAAATGACGCTAGCCTGCCATGTTAAAAGAGTATTATTAACAAGAGGATAGCTGAATTTGTTCAATTTGTGCTGGGTTAACTGTCACGTCACTCAGTGGATACTTTTAAGGCATTTTCTTGTAAGCTTACTAAAACATACTTGGTTACAGTATTGTGGTTTTTGTGGTGACGTCACACATACCGTGGTAACCTTTTATATGTCAAATTTAATTTAAGTCTGGGAATTTCTAAACGAAATTTGAGGTAAATTTTGTTTAGCCGAAATCAGTTACGTAAAAATTGTTGCCATGGTAAGCAGTAAACGCAAACCCAAATCTCGTAGTGAGGAAATGAATAGTTGCCAAGTTATAGATCATTTAATGTTCACCTTATTTTAGACGAAAACAGTTCTGGTGAAACTGTTGCCATGAGAACGCTTGACATAGTAATGACTAAACAAAAAACCAAATATCGTGGTAAGGAAATGCGTGATTGCCAAGTTAAAAACCAAATCCCGTGGTGAGAAAGTGCGTGGTTGCCAAGTTACAGATGAGTTTATTTAGCTTTAATCAGTTACAGAGAAACTGTTGCCATAGACACTTGTCATGGTAACGACTAAACAAAAACCCAAATCGGTTACGGAGAAATCGTTGCCATAGGAATACTTGTTGTGACGTCGACTAAATAAAAACCTAAATAATAGTGAGGAAATGCGCAGTTGCCTTTTATATTTATATTAACTCTATGTTATGTTGATAATGGGGTGTTAATACACTGCGACCTAAAAGATCTATTGTGCCCCCTTCTGTCGCCACTGCACTAAGGAAATGTCTCAATGCCTATAGCGACCCTTCCTATCCTATTTTCTCAAGGAAGTGTAGGATTTGAAGTGGCTTCAAGTTAGGTAAGTCTCCCTCTTCTATTTGATATCCTCCTAGATATAGTGCCCTTGGATTCTGGAGTGCTACACATTCAGTTAGGATGTGAATGGAGGTTTCGTCCTCCTCCTCACAGAATCTGCACTCACTATCCTCTACTACTCTCAGTTTACTAAGTTGTCCTTTTAGTCGGCAGTGCCCGGTAAGGATCCCTGTTACAATACGTAGCCTGTTCTTGCTCAGGCAGATACAGGCTTCCGATCTTTTTTGGTTATATTTACCCAGAAGTATCTTGGCCTGTCTCAGCCCCAAGAGATTGCTCCAATTATCGGTTCTTCTACTACCCAATTCTTTTTTAATCTCTTCTAATATTATGTTACTGCTGATACCGCAGAACGGCTCAGGTCCTACAAAGGGTGTTTGAGCCCCTTTCCTTGCAAGACTATCTGCAATCTCGTTACCCTGTACCCCGTTATGTCCCGGGACCCAAGTGAGAGTAACTCTATTTTTCTCGCCTAGCTCATTCAATTGTTCTAGGCATCTCCATACCATTTTTGAGCTGATTACGTAAGCACTCAGCGCTTTGATGGCTGCTTGACTATCGGACATGATGATAATCTCTTGTCTATGATAGTTTCTCTCGATGTTAAACTGGATACACTTCTCGATGGCGTGAATTTCCGCCTGGAAGATTCTTGGGTATTTTCCCAAGCTTTCGGAGTGCTTGGTTCTCGGCCCATACACTCCTATTCCAGTTCCTTCTATGGTTTTGGAACCGTCCGTGTACCACTGAATAGCACGTCTTTCGGTTGCAAGCGCAATGGATTCTTGGCTCCATTCTTTCTTGCAGCCCAGCTCTGTGGTTTTGAAGTTTTTCACAAAACTGTACTTCTTTTGCATTTCATCCTGGGGCATGTCCCAGGTATCTTTAGTCCTGAAGCAAGTAGACTTTCGTCTGATTACTCCGCTCCTGATCATTCTATATCGTGTCTTTTTTGCCACATTCTCTATCATTAAATGTAGAGGGGTTAGGTTTAAGATCACCTCCATTGCGGCCGTAGGACAGGTTCTCATTGCACCAGTAATGCAAACACAGGCTAGTCTTTGTACTTTTGAGATATTAGCTCTCGTAGTAACTAAACTAGTTCTGTTACTCCAGGCTATAGCCCCGTAAGTTGGTCTCACTATTGCAGTATATATCCATCGCAGTATGTTTGGGTTACATCCCCATCGTTTACCCGCCATGTTTCTGCATACCATTAGGACTTTTGTGGCCTTATTTACTACTTCCTTCTCATGTGTGTTCCAGAGAAGTTTGTTGTCCAGGGTTAGGTCTAGATATTTGACTTCATTTTTTCATTCTATATCTACCCCGTCTAATTTAACGGTTTTAAGATTAAGTTATCTTTTCCTTGAAAAGGCTACTAGTGTTGTTTTTGTAGAGTTTATACTAAGTTCCACTTCACGGCACTATCTTTTGGTGTGTTCTAGTCCTCGTTAACTCTAAATATAATATTTCAATCTAAACTAAAGTGAAAATGAAACCATCTATAACTTGGCAACTAGGCATTTTTTCACTACGGGATTTGTTTAGTCGTTAGTATGACAAGCGTTTTCATGGCAACAGTTTTTTCATAAGATCACGCTACGCTTCTCTCCCCCACCTCCAAATCAGTACAGAGGGGACGAGCGAAGCGAGCGCGCTAGACTGACGTTTCGAAATTCGCGCGAATTTGATTCATTTCATTTCATAAAATTTTATTCAAAATTGTTTTGTAAACTTATCAGGAATCTAAATATTAGTATGTTACGTTACTTTTTGTACACTCTGTATATACATTTTGACTTATACCTTAACATTTAAAATTTCTCAATATTTCTTAATTAAAAAAATGTTTAGATAACATGGCCATAGTATTTAAATGTATGACCTACTATTTGCCTATTTATTTATTCCTATAATTTTTAAATGTGTTTAATTATTTCTCTGGGTCAGAATGACCTTTTGAATTTAAAAATATTTGAACGTCGTAATTAAAAAAAGGGTGTATCGATGAACGTTTTAAATGGGATTACTTTTAAAGTATTCACCGAGTGACGTCACAGTTAACCCAACACAAATTGAACTAATTCAGCTATGCTTTTGTTGATAGTAGTAGTAGCCTTCAAATTTGGCTAGCTGGCGTCATTTTGTCAACCAAATAAATTCACTTGTTTTAAACTTTTGGATAATACAAAGTAATAATAAAATTATGTTTAAAAGTTTTCGAAAAGTACTTTGTTTATTACTTTATAGATGATGTAGTAATATTAATATTTAATTATTATGTACTACAACAATTCAATCAAAATGGATAAATAAATCGTCAGATGTGACTAGAAATAAATTATAGAAGTGCTTTTTAAAATGTATGGAAATATTATGTCAAAAATAATGTATTTTTTAAATTTCTTTTCCGTTGATTTTAATTAGACACTAGGCAACACCGCGCATATTTGAATTAACAGAACATGACAGATATAATTCTAAATTCTCATGAATAAATACATATATGTACACTCAATGATCCTTATATGCGTTTAATATGTAATTAAAAAAAAACATGTTAATTTTTGGGGTAGAAATATAATTTTAAAAACCGCATTTTGAAATTTAAACAGTTTTGAAGTTACAAGGTATCAAAGTTGAATTTGAAATTTTTAACAAATCGACATTGTTGTCCTCATTTAATCACTATTTCCAAGTTAATTATTCTACAATCTTTAAAATTTGAAAAAACAACAAAAAATATTTTTGAAGGCCACATTTTGAGAAAGAAATGACCGTCTTTTTTGAGAAAGATCAGGCTTTTTTTGTACAATTGTCCTACTTTTATACATTGTCCAGACGACATTCCTATATTATTATTACTATTTTCATTGTTTAAAGAGTAGAGACTATTATAATAAAATTTGCGTATTGATCTTATTGATGAGATTGTAATAATAATAAATCCTTCCCTTGAGAGTATTAATAAATAAAAAACTGTATATTTCATTTTTCCGTCACACTTGCACCTCCGCAGAAGACATAAAATAGATTTACCCATCCTGTAGTTAGGTACAATATTTTTTGAATTATTATTTCGCAAAGGAAAGTCACGAACAAGGTTCTACACGTGACCATTCTTATTAAAACCATCGCGAGAACCGATAGTAAAACATTTGTCATTCACCGTTGTAAAAATTCGAATATGCCGGCTAACGCTGACGAACGTATACCGAGTGTTATAGACGAGCCTGCATCGTACAGCGACGCAGTGGCGTCTTCGTCAGACGAAGACACATTTACCGGAAAAACCAACTTAAAAGTGTTCCCGAACGTCCAATCGAAACTCGCGACTTTTCAAAGTTACTCCACGAGAAAAGACCACGAAGACTTTTTTCGAGACTGCTTCGAATTGTTGATCAAAAATGCCGTGTTCGAGGGAACCAGCCGGGAAAATAAAGTGCTGAATTTCCAAAATCCTGAAGAACTTCCAAATCTTTTTGATTTTAAATTAAGGGGTTCTCCGACTACTCATTTGGATTTGCTGAAGATTCTGCAAGATACCATTCATTATTCGGTGAAAACTGGACATCCATATTTTGTCAATCAGCTCTTTTCTTCTGTGGATCCATATGGGTTAATTGGACAGTGGCTTACGGATGCATTGAACTCGAGTGTTTACACCTATGAAGTGTCTCCAGTATTCTCTTTGATGGAAGAAACCGTCTTAAAGGAAATGAGGAAGATCGTTGGGTATAAAGACGGTAATGGCGATGGTATTTTTTGCCCGGGTGGATCTATTGCTAATGGCTATGCTATAAATTGTGCAAGACATAAATATTTTCCGGATATTAAGGTAAGTCACTTTCTTATTGCTAAAGGACGAAATATATGCAAAAATTTAATCATAATAATAACAATAATATGCGCATATATGCATATTTCTTATTTAAAAAATGCACGCATATTACGGCTCCGTCATTTTGGAACCCGACTAATATCAAATTAAAAAAATATTTTTATGAATTAAAACTACAAACGATGTACATGATTGTAGTGACTTTTATTTTTTTTTTGTAATTTTAAGGTTTTTACAAAAAAACTTATTAATTATAATTTTAAATCTATTTAATATTATTATTATTTAAAACTGCTAAATTTGTATTTGGAATTATTTGTAGTTTTATGTAGTGAATGAAAAAATTTGAAAAAATAAAAAGAAAATATTTTATATTGTAAAGTTCCATTATAAAAATCGAAATTATTAATTTTCACTGCAATTACCGAAAACTACAAACATACAAAATGATTGTAGTACTTTTAAATCGTTTTAGTCTAATCAACAAGTTCAAAAGCGTGTCTTTGGGACATACTATTACGAAAATTATGTTCAATAGCTCACTCGATTCGAAATAATGTCTAGATCAATGTGTGAAGAAAAATTTTGCATTGCATAAAAAATTGCAAAAGTTATAAACAATTAAACACCTCAAAAACATGGTGTTTGGTTTTCCTCCTATAGTTTGTAAACTATAAATATTTTTGGATTTTTCAAAAAAGATCCTTAAAGAGGAGGAAATTTGCTATAAATAAGTTCTGACTCCCGGAACTGTACCTCCATTATTTATAATTTTAATTTAACGCTCAAAGTAGCCTTCCGCGCGCCATTTTTAGGTTGCACGCACGGCGTCGAAACCGAGTAAGTTACATAAAATAATTTTTTAAGTTAATAAAATTAAATTCACAAATTTTAAATATTTACGGTGTATTCTAAACACTTAGAAGAATTCATTCCCGTTGAAATTTTTCATAAAAATTAATTTTCCAACAAAGTAGGTTATTGTTAATTAACAAAATTTTTAGAATTTCTCTCATCATTACAAATTGATAAAAATATTAAATAATTACCATAATTTTTTTTTGCATCGTGGAGCTGTTTTTATATACATATAAAACAAAATAGCTTCATAAACGTTTAAAAAATGTTAATACTTTGTTCATAATAATTTTTTAAAGTTTACAAAAACAGAAAAGTCACAGTGGTGCTATAAAAAAAATTATTTTTCAATTTATCATAATATTACTGTTTTAATGTCGAGAAAAGACACATAAACAAATGGAGTATTTCATTTTTTTTCAAATTTTGTTTTACAACTTTCTAGACAATTGCCTATTATGATTTTTAAAAAAAAATTTTTCTTAATAATAACTTTTAATTGTTTATAATCGGTTTTTAATATATCTATTGTTTAAATTATTAGTTAAGAAATGTGCTTTTTTTTTAAAAATCATAATTGACAGTCCTCTACAAAGTGACAGCAAAATTTTTTTTTTTTATTAATAATTCCATTGTTTATTAAGTTAACAATTTGTTATAAACAAATTCCCAACTTTGGTTTATTTTTTTACTGAAAGAAATAAAAATTCCAAAAACGACTTAGTGCATTAAAATTACGAAAAAAAATTTATTCCATTTTTAATTAAACTTTGAAAATATACGTACTATCAAAGTTGCAGCAGCTGATATATTTGTTGACTTAAAAGTTGATATAACTTTTAAACTATTGGAGATACGAATAAACATTCAAGTCATTTTTGTAGGCAATGAAATTATCTCTCAGATAAGTCATTTGTCAATTCCGTACCTATTGTCAATTTGTTGTTTTTTATATTTGTTTATGAAAATTGATTTTTTTTAAGTTTTTCGAACTTTTGCGGCTTGTAGCTCAGTAAATAATGCAAATTCGGTTATTGAACTTTAAAGCAATTCTGTTAAGCTATTAATTATATAACATTTACAACTGTTTATTTAATTTTCAGTCAATTTTTTTATAAACTATCATAATTTTTTTACTAAATCTTTGGGAATTTTTTACTTCTAGCTATTTACTTACTATTATCTATCTATAAATCTATATATCTATATATATCTATAAATAATTGAAAGAAAAGTCGTAAAATGAATTATGTTGAGGGGATCGGACAAAAGATTTGACCTGCAAACACGCAGCTGCACATTGAAACGTACAAAACTCGAAGCAAAAGACAAAAACGAATCAGTAAAAAAAGTCTGACTAAATTTTAAAGATTTGTAACAAAAACACTGTGCAATATTATGTAAAAAATTGAAAATAATATGAATGCATAAACTTTCCAAAAATTTAGTAAAAAAATTACAATCGTTTATAAAAAAATTGACTGAAAATTAAATAAACAATTGCAAATATTATATAATATAGCTTAACAGAATTGCTTTAAAGTTTAATAACCGAATTTGCATTATTTACTGAGCTACAAGCCGCAAAAGTTCGAAAAACTTAAAAAAAATCAATTTTTATAAACAAATATAAAAAAGAAGAAATTGACAATAGGTACGGAATTGACAAATGACTTATCTGAGAAATAATTTTATTGCCTACAAAAATGACTTGAATGTTTATTGTGGTATCTCCAATAGTTTAAAAGTTATATCAACTTTTAAGTCAACAAATGGATCAGCTGCTGCAACTTTGATAGTACGTATATTTTCAAAGTTTAATAAAAAATGAAATTAAATTTTTTCCGTAATAATGCACTAAGTCGTTTTTGGAATTTTTATTTCGTTCAGGAAAAAAATAAACCAAAGTTGGGAATTTGTTTATAACAAATTGTTAACTTAATAAACAATGGAATTATTAATAAAAAATTTTTTTTTTATTTTAAATATCTCTAATCGGTCTCTTATTTTTAGTTTTAAATTTTGTTTGCTAAATATTTTTTATTTTACTTATCTAGTGAGCTGTTAAACTATCCTATATACAATATAATATTTCTTATTTTCAAATCGTTTTCCATATTCTGTGCTTATTTTGATTTTCAAGTTTTCCATCCACCTATTTAATTTATTTCTTCTCTTTTACTTTCGTCCTTACTCTTTCTTTCTCCGATAATCTCCTATTTTTCGTAATTTTTATCAATTCCTGCCTATATTTCATTTTCATTTTCGTCTTTCATACATTTTCACTCTTCTGTTTAGCACTAAATTTATTGTTTATAATTTTAGTTTTCTTATTTCTTATTATCTTTTGTTTCTTATATTTATTTATCTTCTTAATTACTTCTTCGTTTAATAATTATTCTCCATTTATTTTAATTTTACCTTCCTTGTATACTCTGTTGTCCTGTTTGATTATTTTTATATTATCCTTTTTCTTTCCCGATTTCTTCTTTAATTCTTCAATTTTTGTTTTTCATTTATTTTGTTTACTTATACATAATTCTTCAATTTCTATTCCTATCTCTTTTGTTTCTTTACTAAATTCTTTTTTTTTTTTAATTTTTTGTTCGACTATTTCTTTCTTTATTTTGTCTTTCAAACGTTCTTCTTTTTCTCCTAACATTTCAAATCTATTATCTTGTAAATGTTTAACCACTAATTTCCAGTCATTTCCATTCTTTATTTTTTCTTCTTTCTTCTATCCTATTTTCTATTATAGTCCAATAAATAAAGGGATAAAGTTGGACTTAATTACGCCCTATTTTCATCTTCCGGTTGGAAGTAGCATTTGGTACCTTATTAAACATGGGACAAAGTTTGCGTGGAAAACGCGTGCGATGGCCGAGAAAATGGCCCCAAAAGACCAGAAATATAGGTTTTCAGCCAATATCTCCTAAAATATGGCAGTTAAAGATTTTTGGATCAGATAAAAATTGAAGTTCAGTTAATTTTCTACAAAAATGGTTCCTATGATTTTTCTCGAAAATTTGCCCGATTTCGAGAAAAACGGCACCAAGCGCGCCTTGCATAATGAGCTTCTGTGTTGTATGCCGGAGAGCACAGTTCGTGTATTTACACATCAGCGGGGGGACAAATTATTTAATAACTTAACTGTTACTGCTCCTCGTTATGCAGACTTATTCAATTGGGAGGTATTACCAGACACATTGGGATCATATCATTTTCCAATTTATATCGAACTTCAAATAAATCCGTCATCCTTTCAAATAAACCCTTCTACTAAATGGAATGATTTAAAAGCCGACTGGCCCAGTTTCCAAACAAGTATTATATCTTCATTTGAAAATCTGCCTTCTTTTGACTCCCTAAATGATTGTGAGAAAATCGAGTTCATCTTCGATACTATTAATTCTGCTGCAACAAACTCTATGCCCACTAAAAAACCATTTAAACCCACTACTTATAGGCCATTTTGGTGGGATGAAAAATGCTCAAATATGACTTCAATTCGAAGACAAGCATTAAATGAATATAAAAAACAATCAAATTATGTAAATTATCTGCATTACCAAAGTATAGCGGCAAAAACGAAACGGCTATTTAAACAAAAACGAAAATCCAGTTGGATTTCGTTTATAAACCAAATAAATAAAAGCACACCAATATCAGATATATGGCGATTTATGAAGTCAATAAATAAAAAATCTCATACGTCCAAAAAAACTCAAATCTCAAATGAATTAATAAAAAAACTATTCGATATTTTAGCCCCTCCATCTGTCCCTGGTAATCTCTTTGGTCCTCAATTTATATTTCACTCTGAGTCAGATTATTTGTTGAAATCTTTTAGCTACTCTGAATTGGATTTGATTTTGAAAAACACACGAAATACAGCACCTGGGCTAGACGGGTTTACCTATAAAATTCTATATAATTTACCACCCATAGCTAAACTCGCACTCTTAACAATCTTTAACAATTGGTGGATGAAACAAGAATACACAGAAAAATTTAAAGATATTATAATCTGTCCCATACTAAAACCGCAGAAAAATCCTGATTTACCTTCATCATACCGTCCTATAGCATTAATATCGTGCATAACAAAAACATTTGAACGCTTAATCAAGTTAAGATTAGAACATTTCTTAGAGAGCAAATTATTGCTACCGACCTTTCAATATGGCTTTCGAAGAGGGAAAGGAACACTAGAAGCAGTCTCTCATTTAGTGACAGATACACAAAGGTGTTTTGCTAAAAACAAATACTTAATGTGTCTTTTTATATATTTAAAAGGAGCCTATGATGTTGTAGATTTAAACATACTTTACACAAAAATGCTTAATATTGGTATAAACAAAAAGGTTTCAGTTAATATTTTAAACTTGTTTCAGAATCGAAAATTATATCTCAGAGATCATAATAACATATTACATGGTCCACGTTTAGTCTATAATGGTCTCGCACAAGGCTCTATTTTAAGTCCGTTACTTTTCAACATATACACAGTCGAATTGCATGGTTTATTTGATGACAATATTAATATTATCCAATACGCCGATGATATCTGCTTTATATGATATATACTATATTGCCTTAAAAGTTGGTTATTCGAATTAGGTTTTAGTATGTCACCAGAGAAATCTGCCATTATGTGCTTTTCAAGACACAGAAGGAGATTTCCAGATAATATTACTATTGGTGAATATACTATCCCTGTTGTCGAACATTACAAATATTTAGGTATTTTCTTAGACAAAAAACTATTATGGACCAAACATATACAATACTTAAGATCAAAATGTGAGAAAGGTATAAATCTTCTAAAGGTTGTATGCAAGCAAACATATGGGGTGATCCTAACTTATACATTATGTTCTATAGGTCCTACATTCGTTCTCTTATCGATTATGGGTGCACATTATACGGATCCGCATCCAATACTAACTTGTTAGTATTGGATCGCATACAATACAAGGCCTTAAAAATATGCTTAGGTGCAATGAAGTCATCACCGAATCATGCAATTCTAGCTGAGTCACAAGAACCTCCGTTAGCATTTCGCAGACAATACTTGGCGAATAAAGCAGTAGTCAAATATAGATCATATAATACGTTCATAACAAATCAAATCTCAACTATTGTTATAGAAAACCTTACAAATAGATATTGGAAGAAAAAAAACGCGCCACCTCTAGCTGAAGCCTTTGTTGATACCAGTAATCTCGAAAATCATATAACTAAATACGAACAATACCCGATATTTCTTTATACATTTAAAACAATAATTGTTAAACCCGACATCATATTTCCTACATACTCCGAAATACCCTCTTTGAATAATGCCATCTTGAAAGGAATATTAAATAGATTCATAGACTATGACGTAAATATATACACAGATGGATCCAAAAGTAAAATCGGAACTGGTTTCGGAATTTTTGTTTCAACCACAAATCATATTGAAAAATATCGTATTTCAGACATATCTTCAATATTTACGGCCGAAGCTTTAGCAGTACAAAAAGCACTAGAATGGGTTAAAAACAATTCAATTCAGAAAGCTATAATATTATCTGACTCTAAATCGGTACTACAAGCTCTACAAGGATGCCCATTGAAATATTATAACAATGAAATCATATTTAGAATTAAAGAACTAATTAAAGATGCCAAAATAAAAAACATAAAAATACAGTTCATTTGGGTTAAAGGCCACTCAGGTATTGTAGGAAATGAAATAGTAGATGAGGCTGCCAAACAAGCATGTAGTATTGAAAATATCACAAAATCTCCTACTAATAATAATGATATCTTGTGTAAACTAAAGAAGGACATTAGGGACAAATGGTCGGCTTTATATAATGAGTTTGTTAGCAGATCAAAAAACCATTACTTTTTAATACATCCTACCCTCCCAAAAGATATTCCAAACCTCTATTTCTCTACTTCTAGAACATATTCTACCATTATAACGCGACTTAAACTAAATCACGGACGTTTTCCTCATCATCTGAATAAAATAGGAATTTTAGAGAATCCCTACTGTCCTTGCGACAATTCAAGTATTGCAGACTTGAACCACCTATTCTTCCACTGTTCCAATAATAATAATGCTATAATACAATTAATATCTGAGCTAAAAAACTTTAATATATTCCCCCCACTTAATATTACCACTCTTCTTAATAGTTTTGACAAGAACATATATGACCTATTAGTACAATTTATATATAAAACCAAAATAGTTATATAATATATTGTAATAATACCACAAACAATCTGTGGCAAATGGATTTCGAATCCGATGCCAGCCCCCACCCAACACACACACAACTTTGTTAAAAATGCATATTTTCTCATGATTCAAAGTTCATATGAAAGAGGAATTCTGCTGCTATCATACCCTGTGACGAGTCACGCTTGACTCTTTTGGCCATGTCGGAACACGGGTCAAACTTTCTGCTCACGGGCAATTTTGACCTCGCCAGGAATTTGTTCTTTGTCATCTATGAAATTTGTATACCCTAATTTTTTTTGAATTTTCATTTAATCTTTGTTTATTGAATCCCAAATTTTTGCTGTTTTTGGAGCGCGGGGAAATTTTGTGAAATTAATACATGATCGGATTGGTCTCTATGATACATCATTTGAAAGCTAAGAACGTCTACTTTTCGATTGTGGAATTACTTTTTTTGACAAAGTCGTCCATTTTTCAATAAAATTGGAAAACGCGGGCTCAAGGAAAAAACGCACTTTTTTTTGGTGGTTTTTTTCTCCCTGTCTTTATTTCTAATATTTTAACACCTTAACTAGTGTAACGGGGGAATTCCCACCTTTCCATCGATGTATATAAGTCATAGCTTTGATACCCCGGGAAAAAACTAGTGTATCTAAATATACACGCTATAATTTGTTACTTTCGTTCCTTCCGTCGTTCGTCGTGTGTGCGCTCTATGTGGCGCTCGTGTCGTCTGCTACAAACCATGCGGCCACGCTTGGAGGCATAAGTGTGTTTATTTTCTGTCATTATTTTGATAAATAATATTGTTAATTATAGAAAGAAAAATCATAAAAGTGAAGAATATTGAACAAATATTGACGTTTTTCGTTAAAATTAACTTTTATCACCAACCCAAAACATAGAAAGTGAAGATTCAAATCTTGTAAAAATTGGAGCAAAAGGTGAGAATTTGTTCATGATGTTTTTATTCAAGAACATTTGTTTACAAGTAACTATTCTAAGTGACATCTTGGTCTGCTTTGCTTGTTATAGAAAAATGGAAGTCAACTCTGGTACAGAAGTGTGTTTCCTTTGTAAGGAACCCGTTTCTGCGGATGCTGTCACCGTAACTCGGGGCTTAGAAAATTTGATTCTTGTTAGCAAGGAAAGGAAGGATAAACATCATATTTTTTTGGAAAAACAAACGTCTTTACAAATGCACAAAGACTGCAGGAGACACTACATTCTCAAACGAAATGGCAGCTTCCAGTGCAACAATTTTGTCTCTGACGAGACCAAAAAATTACAACAATTGTGCAGCCCCAAGAAAAAAGAGCGCAGGAGTGATGGAATTGATTTCAGGGCCAATTGTATGTTCTGTGGCTTGCCAGCTTCCAAAGAACATGACAAGATGAGAAGACGTCCAGGAGACGAGTTTGTTGTAATTAAAAAAGAAGAATACCATAAAAAGATCATAACAGAAATCAAAAATCGAATCCGAATTCTGTAAAACACTATTGGATAGAATTTCAACAGTGGAGCTTGTAAGTGCCGAAGCACGATACCATAAAAAATGTAACCGGAGATTCTTCAGGCCTCCACCAGTTTATGACAACCCTGGACGTCCCAAGGAGCAACATGTTCAGGACAAAATGGCCATAGTTCTGGCTTATATTAAGGAAACTGACGAAAAACTGTACTGCCTAGCTGATTTGATTAAAATTGCAGGTGAGCGTTTAAAGAAACACTAAGATTCAAAAAAAAACTGGCCCTATTCAGGGCCACAAAAAGTTACAACGCAGAACAAATACTCGGGTTTTATGCCACCATATGGCCTCATCTGCGAGGAAAACAAGACCCTCGGAAAGATAAATATTCTTCAAAAATGTCTGGTTACAGGGTTTCTCATTTATGGCACCGAGGATTTTCCCAATCTATAAAATGTGGTGGCGCCATCTACAATTGGTTTCCACAATCCAAAACATTAAAAATAACGGATTTTTAACACCCCCCAGCTCAAATTTTGTACAAAACTTGCATATTTCACGAGTCTTAAAATTTCCGGTTTTTCAACCCGATTTTTTTGCAGAAAATATTAATGTTGCGAAAAAAATCATAAGAACCATTTTTGTAGAAAATTAACTGAACTTCAATTTTTATTTGAACCGAAAATCTCTAACTGCTATATTTTAGGAGATATTGGCTGAAAACCTATTTTTCTGGTCTTTTGGGGCCATTTTCTCCGCCATCGCACGCGTTTTCCACGCAAACTTTGTCTCATGTTTAATGAGTTACCAAAAGCTGTTTGAAACCGGAAGATAAAAATAGGGCGTAATTAAGTCCAACTTTGCCTTTTTTTCCTCCTTCATTTACTGGGTTATTAGTAATTTTGACTCTTCCATTTATTTTACTGCTACTTCCAATTTTTTTTACCTTCTCTAGTTCGCTTTTCATATCCTGTTTTATGTTTTCTTCCATTCTCTCCATTTTCTTTATAATTTCTTCTTTATCTTCTAACCTTTTTTGTTTTCTTGCTTTTTTATCATTTTGTCTATCCTCATCTATTTTCTTTATAAGTTCTTCCTTATCTATTTGTCTATCTTTCTTCATTTGTAGCAGCATCATCATTATTGGCTCATTTCCATATTTTTCTCAAATTATTGTTTGTTTCTCCTGTTCATTTTCTTCACCAACGTTGTTATTTACATTTTGTTCAACCATTCTCTTTTTCAATTTCTTTCACTTCTTCAGATTGTTTCTCCTCCAATCCAACCTTCTTTCCTTCTTTTAATTCCATGTCAAAATTAAGTTTACGCTATTTAATTTATTTATGAGAAATTTAGTTTAATGTATACAACTTCAATATAATTCAATATACTACTTTTTATTGTACGCCAATGCCTTTATTTTATTAAAATTGTCTTTTTCAAAAATCCAAACTTGACTATCTTAATAGTCTTAATAATCAACCAAATTATAAAAAAAATAAATTTTAAAATTGAAATTTTTTTACACCTGTCAATATGACAGTGACTACCTGCCAATTTGACAGCCCCACGTTGGGCCCCATTTGATATGAGAAAAGCAGTTTTCGCTAAATTTCTGTTTTAATAATTTAGAATGCATAGGTTTCACAAAAATATTTATTTACAACATAATCAAAATAGAGATTTTACAAAAATTGTTCAAAATGTTTACCATTTTCACGCATACAAAGATTTATACGTCGAAGAAAATTAAAATGTATCCTTTCCATAACTTCTTCATCACCTCTAAGATTGTTCATTGCATCTTGAATACGTTGCCAGAGTTGTTCCTCATTTTCTACAGGTTCCCTGTAAACTGTGGATTTCAGATGTCCCCATAAAAAGTAATCCATCGGTGTTAAGTCTGGGGAACGTGGTGACCAGTTTACAGGTGCGTTATTACCTCTGCCTATCCATTTGTGTGGATATTGTTCATTCAAGTGGTTTCTAACGTTTAAAGAAAAATGTGGTGGAGATCCATCTTGCATAAACCACATATCTCTCCGAAGTTGGAGAGGTAAATCTTCTAACAATTCTGGCAACGTATTTTGTAGAAAATCCAAATAATTTTCTCCAGTTAATCTTCGTGGAAGTATGACAGGACCAACAATGAAATTACCAATTATTCCAGCCCACACATTAATTTTGAATTCGTGCGGAAAATGGTTTACCTTTATTGCATGCGGATTTTCAACAGCATAAACATGTTCATTATGGGTATTAGTTATACCCCTTCTTGTAAAACCCGCTTCATCGGTAAAGAGAATCTTCTTGACAAAGTTTGGATCTCTTTCTCTTTGCATATTAACAAATCGACAAAAACCCAAACGAATTTGAGGATCATGGACTAATAATTCTTGTACTGGCTGCTTATGGTATGGATAAAGCAATTGTTCTCTAAGCACTTTATGAACGACATCTTTATTTACTCCTAGTTCCCTTCCAATTCGTCTGGTGCTTAATTCTGGATCGTCTTTAACACGGTCTCCCGAAGACGTCTCTCAACAACAGCAAAAGTTGGGTGGCTAGGTACACGACGATTTGGAAACCTTTCAGAGTACACCCTGACACTCTCTCGAGCATTTCCTTCACAAAATCCTAATGTCAGTAACATATCGGTATATTCTGCATTGGTATATTGTACAGCCATATTAATAAACCACGCATTTGTTTTTTTAATTATTGAGTCAGATAGAACACTTTCAATCGTTAACAAGAGATTAGGTGTTAAAACTTGACAATATTTTTTTTATTTAGATGAAACTATGGAAACCAACAATAAATGTTTTTGTATACGTATTGCAGGCAAATAATTAATATTCCTCAAAAAATTGTACATGGCAAGAATCGAGTATTTTTGTTAAAAGTCTCGATTAGAGGTGTTGAAGAAGAAATGAAAAAAGTACATTTTTATGTTTTTCATCGTATAAAATTTGGTCCGATAATAATACATAGGCGTAGAACTTGATTTTTTAAATAATTGCACCTTTAAAAATTCTACGCCAATGGCAAAAAAGGGGTTTGAGTATGAAATTTGGATTGGGTACTCATTTAATACAAAAAAGTACCCCTAATAACACTCGATTTACTCTCACGGTTTTGACAAAGTTTGTATTTTAATAATTATTGTTTATGTTCTAAAATTACTAAAATGCAAATTTCGTCAAAACCATGAGAGTAATCGAGTCTTATCAAGAGTACCTTTTTTAAAGTAAATGAGTTGTGCAATCTAAATTTTATACTCAAACTCCTTTTCTTCCATTGGCGTAGAATTTTTAAAGGTGCAATTATTTAAAAAATCAAGTTCTACGCCTATGTATTATTACCGGACAAAATTTTAATACCATTTTTTTTGCCACCTAAAACTCTACCAACATACCAAATTTCAGCAAAATCGCATATATGCTGTGTTAAATTTATATGGGAAAAACGATTTAAAAATTGTAACTTCAAGGCCCTCTGGAGCCCAAACGAAGCAACTTTGTACTAAGGTAATTTTACTTAAATCGACTTATTTTGGTCTAAGGAATATGCGGTGTTTTTGTAAAGACCTCTTACAGACACCCTGTATAATATATATAAAAATTTTGTCATGATTAATCAGTTTGTTTTATAATATAAAAAAAATTTAAACTTGCTCTATAAATTTGACTATCACTTCTTAATCTCAGGGTCCGTAGGTTAAAAAAAATACAATATTTTGGATTTCAATAAAGAAGTGGAAAATTCTTACCTCCAAATTCAAATGACAACGTTTGGTGGTTTACAAAAAAAAAATAATTCTGAAACTAAAAAAGTCAAAAGTGTATTTATTAAATCTTCATATATGCTATAGACCATCTGTTTTTCATTGTTTGAAATAATTTTCCGCTTTCGTTGTTAATTACTTGGACCCGCCTGCATCCATCTTAATGCTGTTAAGATAAAAACCATCAATCATACACCTGCTACCATTAGTCCACTCAAATTAAACTAAGAGAAAAAAATGTTAATAGGACTTTAATATGAAACGTAGCGCTTTAAAATTTAAAACTAACGACTAAAAAAAAATGTATTTGTCGGAATCTTATTCATTCTACTTAAATGTTTGAAGCAATATTATATTTACAAAAGGTTCTCTTTCTCTTTCTTGGATCCACCGGCTTCCTCTGCAACCTATTTGTACCTCACTGTTTATTTTCCTTTTCCCTTTGCACCCTCTAATCAGCTTCCGACCTGGTGTTCTACCTGATACTTTTCCCTTTAATGTTTTTAGTAAAATCGTTCCTTACTTTCCTTTTAAAATATTTTTCTTTTTGTTCCAAATGAAAATAAGCAATACATTGGTCATTTGTTACATCTTTATTTCCGTTCAATATATAATCTATAATCCTTCAATACATATCCAACATTTTATTTTTTTCTTTCAATTTTTACTTTCCTATCTGTATACAGATATAAGGAAAGTATAGGAATCATGATTTTTTTCGACCTCGAGTTTTCGACGGATTTTTACGTTTTGAGGTCCCCTGAATCCGTTTTGACTAT
Organism: Psylliodes chrysocephalus; assembly: GCA_927349885.1. NCBI lineage: Eukaryota > Metazoa > Arthropoda > Insecta > Coleoptera > Chrysomelidae > Psylliodes > Psylliodes chrysocephalus. The sequence goes on along the minus strand of OV651818.1, from coordinate 8,020,706 downwards.
TTTGGTGATGATGTGTGTGTGTGTGTGTGTGTGTGTGTGTGTGTGTGTGTGTGTGTGTGTGTGTGTGTGTGTGTGTGTGTGTGTGTGTGTGTGTGTGTGTGTGTGTGTGTGTGTGTGTGTGTGTGTGTGTGTGTGTGTGTGTGTGTGTGTGTGTGTGTGTGTGTGTGTGTGTGTGTGTGTGTGTGTGTGTGTGTGTGTGTGTGTGTGTGTGTGTGTGTGTGTGTGTGTGTGTGTGTGTGTGTGTGTGTGTGTGTGTGTGTGTGTGTGTGTGTGTGTGTGTGTGTGTGTGTGTGTGTGTGTGTGTGTGTGTGTGTGTGTGTGTGTGTGTGTGTGTGTGTGTGTGTGTGTGTGTGTGTGTGTGTGTGTGTGTGTGTGTGTGTGTGTGTGTGTGTGTGTGTGTGTGTGTGTGTGTGTGTGTGTGTGTGTGTGTGTGTGTGTGTGTGTGTGTGTGTGTGTGTGTGTGTGTGTGTGTGTGTGTGTGTGTGTGTGTGTGTGTGTGTGTGTGTGTGTGTGTGTGTGTGTGTGTGTGTGTGTGTGTGTGTGTGTGTGTGTGTGTGTGTGTGTGTGTGTGTGTGTGTGTGTGTGTGTGTGTGTGTGTGTGTGTGTGTGTGTGTGTGTGTGTGTGTGTGTGTGTGTGTGTGTGTGTGTGTGTGTGTGTGTGTGTGTGTGTGTGTGTGTGTGTGTGTGTGTGTGTGTGTGTGTGTGTGTGTGTGTGTGTGTGTGTGTGTGTGTGTGTGTGTGTGTGTGTGTGTGTGTGTGTGTGTGTGTGTGTGTGTGTGTGTGTGTGTTAGTGCGTGCGTGCGTGCGTGCGTGCGTGCGTGCGTGCGTGCGTGCGTGCGTGCGTGCGTGCGTGTGTGTGTGTGTGTGTGTCGCATAACTCATGAACCGATAAACAGAAAAACACCAAATTTTAGATCAAACCAGGCTTTTAACAGCTGCATTCCAAGAATGCTTAGATTAGCTAACTTGCACAATGATCTCAGGCTGTTCAATATTCCATTTTCATCATTCAAAACTCAATTACGTAATACTGAGCTTTAATGTTTTACTGTGTGTTTTCTCTATTTTAACCTTCGACTAACCTATGTTATTATTTTATTATTTTAAATGTTTCTAGTTTGCATGACATGTATGATGTCTTTGTGCAACAGCACCATAACTATTTGTGATATTTTAATTAATTTTTATAATTGTAATTTGTAATTGTAATTGAAATTTGACAAAATGTGCAAAATTCTGATTTTTATGAAAATTGTTGAACTAAAAGTTGTTTGCGATGTCGATCTCTATAATTTTTGTTTGTACATAATTTTTCTAAAATGGACCGTAATGGAAAAATTGTAGGAAAATTGCTAAATTTAAATTTTTCAGTATTTTCGTTTTCAATGAATATCTATAGAAAAATGTTTCGAGGTAGATGTATGTGAAAAATGTATGTATTTAGTTTATCCTCTAAACATTTATAGAGGTGCTGCAATAGGTTGTACAAAATAACCGGAAAAAGCCTGTAATAACTAGATAGGAAAGGCTGTTGGACACATCTGACAACCTTCTAAAATTTTTATGACAATCCTACTCAATTGACATCCTGAATTTTTTAAATTTTTTTTTGGGGTGCAACTGATCCTACCTATTTAAAAAATGGTTAATCAGGGTTATAATTATTTACATACCTTCAGAGATTACATTATTTCCATCACTTTTAAAATGCCTCCAAAAAAGAAATTTTTTTATAAATCAAAAATCCAAAGAGTAATGTCAATACAACACTGTCCACCTGTGCTCACTCAACAAGGCGATGACATAGCCAAGCGTGGCGAAGAACCAATTAGAACATAAGTGGAGCAAAATCATAGACTTACGATTGGATATCCCAGTCCACGTGTAGCGACATTTATTACGGGATATCGTGCACTACTACAAATAGAAATTTGAGAAAGGCTCGATTTAGCCAATAGGAGGACGCTAAAATTAAGCTGTACAACATTATTCTTATTTATGCCATACTAGCTCCGAATATATTTGCTTGAACGGTACTATGCGGTAAACGTACACAGTCGTTTAGCTGTATTGGAATTGAACGCATCACTACTTTTTTGCAGTTTGACAAATGTATTTTCTAAGTTTGAACGTCGGCGGTTTCTTTGTGAATTATATATAGATATATTAATAGTACTGATATTTAATTGTGGAATAGTAAAATGTATCTGTACTGTCCACTATACCTATTATTTTTTCCAGACAAAAGGAAATAGCTGCGTTCGTCGATTAGTCCTCTTCACGTCTGACCAAAGTCACTATTCCATCACCAAATTGGCCTCTTTTCTTGGAATAGGATCCGGTAACGTTTATTCTATCAAATCGGACTGCAAAGGAAAGTTGGATGTCGCGCATCTGCGATCCGAAGTTGAACGAGTTCGATCTGAAGATGCAGTACCATTTATGGTTTGCGCTACTGCGGGTACTACCGTTTTTGGAGCATACGATCCGATAAATGAAATAGCAGATGTGTGCGAAGAGTACGACATGTGGTTGCACGTGGATGCCGCTTGGGGTGGAGGTGTTCTGATGTCTAGGAAGTATAGGCATTTAATGAAGGGAATTGAAAGGTGAGCTGAATTTTTTTTATTAATTTTAATTCACAATTTCTCTCTCGCACTTAATTGTAATTTACCGGGTATCCATTTAGTACCAGGGCCGGCCCTAGACATTTTGGCGCTCCAGGCAAAACCTTAATTTTGCACCCCCCCCGTTTTTTTTAAGTAAATCTCATGCGACCATATCAGAGAGTCAAGAAAACATTAAAAAAAAAAAATTAAAAAAACGATTTATTAAAAACTCAGTCATCAAATAACAAAATAAGCAATTTAGCACTTAAGGCAAAATAACAAAAATTAAAATGTAGTAATGCTAACTAAACTAATATCCCATATTATAAATAAATTCTAACTAACTAAAGTAATTAAAATGCCTTTTTTCTAACTTTCTTTCGGCAAACTCACGAACCAGTGATTTCAAGTCTAATTTGTCACTAATTTGGTGTTCTATAGTTATCATTGCCAATCCATTGAGACGATTTTGCGTCTGCATCGTTCTGAGATAATTTTTTATTATTTTTGGTTTTGAAAAGCTTTTTTCCTCTGAAGCCACAGTGACTGGCAATGTAAGTAGGATTCTTAATGCTATGCTGAGGTTTGGTGCGAATTTAAGTGTAGCGAAGAACTTCAACAGGGGTTTCCTTTTTTGTTAATAATGACGAAACAATGCTTATTTCGTCGGTTAGTTCCAGGGCGTTAAGATCGCTGAAATTTCCATCAGTTAAAACTACTTCCAAATCTTTGCAATAAGCCAGTAGCTCATTTCTGGGCATGTCTTTTAGACCAAAAATATTATACAAAAAGCTGAAATAATTACTGTATTTAGCAAATTATATCTGGTTTCCAAGGCATTTATTGCTTGATCTATAGTGTGAATAAAAATCTATTTTATATTTTATATTTTTGTACCAGATCACAACAGAGCATATAAATTTAAACTGCTTCAAATTATTTAATAATCCGCTAGCCTCGTCTCTGATCATATTATTGATTTTTGAATATTGATATAGGCTGTACAGAGCATCGTAAATTGGACCAATTTGAAACCGCAGAGTTCTTAATGAGTCGACTCGACTTTCCCATCGCGTATCACTCAATGGTTTAAGGGTGTAAGTATCAATATATTTCAGTAATATTGCCCAACGAAAAGAAAAGCAAGAAAAAAATGTATATAACTTCTGAATAATATTGAAGAAGTTGGCTGCCTCAAACGAGGATTTTGCCATATCGTTTACAACCAAATTTAGCGAATGACTGCTGCATGGAACATAAAATGCTCTGGGGTTTATATTTCTGATTCTTGTTTGTACTCCCGATTTTTCTCCTCTCATATTGGAACCATTGTCATACCCTTGACCGCGCATGTTTTCTACTTTTAGCCTATTTTTCTCTAGCTCATTTAGTAAAACCTCCGACAATTCCTTAGCTGTTGATCTCTCAATGGGTAGAAAACCCAAAAAATGTTCGTTGATATTAACTTGAACTTCAAACTCTCATTCCTGTATGGAGACAAATCTTACCACATATGTCATTTGTTCTACTTTACTTGCATCGAGAGTACATTTAAGAATCACGGAATAATACTAGGCCTTTTGAACTTGCTCAATGATGTGGTGCTTTATGTTGTCATGCAATAATTCAATTATTCATTTTGTATAATTTTCCCTAGATATGTAGTTTTGATTTCTTCTTTATTGAGAACGTGTTCCTCCATTTTTAGATCAAACTCAGCCAATAACTTAATTAACTTCAAACAGTTTATCGCTTGTTTCTCAAAAAGCCAGAAAGCTTTCACCTAGCATTTTAACGACTGATATAATGCATAAAAGAGCTTCGGACCAGTGATTTATCTCAGAATCAATGAGTCTCTGAGAAACTGCATCTATTGTTTCTTTAATCTTTGCTTCAATTCAAACAATCTATATGCGTTTTAGCATTTTCATGATGTGCTAAAGAGTCCCTTAAATGCTTCCAGTCTTTAAATCCCCGATTGCCAAGAGCGCTCAAGCTAGATGGTGCAACAAAAATTCGACATGGAAAACAGTACAAAGCGTTTTGAAATACGGAATATACCATCCATTCTCTTAAAACCTCTTCTCCATTTCTAAGCCTTTTCTTGTAATATTTTGGTGAGAATCTTCTATGCTGATCATCAATAGGAAAATCAAAATTATACAAAGGTGCAGCTGGACCACGTTTAACCAAAAAAACTCTATCTGCTGCACGCATGATTTCGAGCTATAATCCTGGGTCAGAAGAGATACTTTGGACGGTAGTCTTTTCTAAATGTTTCTCTGAGGTCTGCACAACTTGCGAATTTTGATTTTTGGAACTGCACGAAACTACATCACTACTCGCCAAACTCGTTTGAGATGACATACTCAGCTCAGTAATGCTGACGGTTGCGTCCAAAGGGGGGTCCATATCCGGAAAGTTAGTATCTAGGTGCTGGGCGTTGTTCAAATGTTGGTCGGTTGTGGGCGCGTTGAAACTACCTTTTTTCAAGAAGTTATGCAGCGCATCTGACTGTTTTTGAAGCTGTTTAATCTCTGCTTTTTAAATTCGCTCCCAGAGGGTTTTCTCTTAGCATCGGACATTTTGGTTTCTGGAACAAATTAATTAAAATAAAAGATAATACTGATATCAAAAAAAGCCATGATTTGATTTAAATTATAATTTCTGAAATCCCCCCCTTGTGCACCACTGGCTTAAAAAAATGTATTTTATTCAACTTCAGACTCAATTACCTTTCATTCGATACTACACAAGCCATGATTTGATTTAAACTCTAATTTTCGAAATCCCCCTTATGCGTCACTGACTTAAAAAAAATGTATTTCATTCAACTCCAGACTCAATTACCTTTCATTTGATACCACACAAGCCATTTTTTGATATAAACTCTAATTTTTGAAATCCCCTCTTGTGCGCCACTGGCTTAAAAAAAAAATGCATTTTATTCAACTCAATACTCAATTACCTTTCATTTGATACCACACAAGCCATGTTTTGATCTAAACTCTAATTTTTGAAATCTACCCCCAGCCTTTTTTGGGCTTATGTCTGATGGATTTTTTTAGTTTTTAACCTGTAACTGGTGACGTGAAATATTTTAGCACTGTTGGTGGCATGGTAGGGCTTCAGGAATTTTTACCTGGGTTATAAATATTTTTCACAATTATATATTATTATTATTATCATTATTATATATTAAAAATAATAATGCAAAAGAATGAACATTTGTAGTAAAAAAAAACTAACTTAAATTAAATCCTATTATTTATAAAAAAAATAACTGATAGAGTGTAAAAAAAGTGTTTCTACAAAGATTAATACCTAACAAATACAACTGTATATAATAGTTGCGTTTAGTTACAAAATGACACCAAAACTACAAGTCTCTAAATTAGTCATTTTTTGTAAGACATTCTCGGCACACTTTTTTGGCGCATTTTAAGCAAATAGGTTTTTTGCATTGAAAACACTGGTATTTCGTTTTCCGATGCAGTCTGGATGGACATAAGTAACAATATTTTCTTTTTTCCAAAGTTTCCTCAACTTCTTCACTTTCTGGAATATTTAGAACACGGCCGATTCCTTTACGAACGTCAGTTGAAATTCTCTTATTCAAATACCTACGTTCCAAATGCGGCCTTACAAGTTCCATGGCAAGTTGTTTCATAAAATCTAGACATGTAATCTGAAGGTTTCCTTTATAGGTCTGAAACATTATAAATGCATTTACTGTGCTCATATCTAGTATTTGAAAAAATACCGCCTTTGGCCAACGCTGGGTTCGGCGCGATGAGCTATACACTGCACATTTCTCATCTAATGAGTCCACGCCTCCCTTTGTACTATTATAAAAGTCTATTATTTCTGGCTTTTCATTTATTGACAATTTAGAGTGATGCATGGATGATACTAATACGACGGCTTTACCTTTTTTAGTCACAAAAGATATAATAGTAATGTCTTTAGTGAAACCATATAAACACGAACCAACTTCTCGTTTTCTGTTTGGTAAAAAACATGGTGGTATTTCCTTTTTATTTTTTCGTAGTGTGCCTACGTATGTGAGTTTCATAGATTTTAGCTTTTCTATTAATTCAATCGAACTAAACCAATTATTGGCGGTAATATTTCTATTAGTGGCTTCAATTGGTTTTGCAAGCCTGATTACTGACTGAGTAGGTATTTTTAGTTTATTTTCTTCATTGTTTAAGCCCATGCTATCAGAACCTTTTCCGGTATAAATGTAACCATTATAAGCAAAACCGCTTCGAGCATCTGTAACATTACCTTTAAACCGTATTTCACTGGTTTTTGCGGCATATACATTTTAAATCTGCAGCGTCCCCTAAAGCCAATAAGCATCTCATCTATAGTAGTGTTTTCTCCTACAGTATACATCGATTGACAGTTTTGAAAAAACATGGTAAATAACTCACTAATTGCAGCAGCTGGATGTGATAATGCTCTCATAATCCTGTCTTCGGGATTGTCAAACCTGAGGCATGCGAGTAATACGGAAAATCTTTTTTCACTCATAACCAATCTAAAAATCTCTCTTCCCGTTCCGTCCCTAGCAAATAAAGCTGAGATATGTTCATGATTAGACTTAAAAGCCGAACTAAATACTAGAAGACCCAAAAAAGCTTTCATCTCAACATAGTCCACATCCTTTAGTTCTGGTTTATCTTTTCTTTTGTAGCCCTCTGCCATAGTTCGTAGTTTTACATTAGTCCATTGCACAATGCGATTTATCATATCGTCACTGAACAACAAGTTCCAAACTTTTTGAGAATTATTGTATTCCTGAATTTTTGCCGGTTGCCGTAAGCCTGGCAAATGAACGATTAAATTGTGTGAAGGGGTTCTAACATGCCTTGTAGGTTCTTCACGCGACCATTTATACCTATTTTTACTTGACTTTGATGTGTCGCTATTTCGCGGTTCTTCAAACACTTCTTCCAACTCTTCTTCTAACTCTTCTTCCAGTCCCTCTTCCAAATATTCATGCTGTTTTTTTGTGTTATTAATAAATTCCTCTTCCGTCTCAGATTCTGATAATAAGTCCGGAACTGTATCTTCACTTTCCATGTAAAAGTCTTCATCAACGTTATCGACGTCACTGGATCGGCAGCTATCTTCTTCATACCACTGCATAAGAGTAGCATCATAATCTGGATCTCCAAATTTTACTCATTTAGACGGTCCGGGTTTGTTTTCCATTTTTATTTTTCTAAACAGTAAAAAATAATGAGTCCAAGTCGTTATAAATTTTCTTTGTATACTTACGTTATTGGTGACGTGGAGTCTGCTGGAAATTTCAAATGCACGTACTACCACTACTACGTCTTTCACGACACTAACGTTACCGCATGTGATTGCTGTAGGCATTGGTAGAAGGTACCTAGGAGGGGGAGTTCATATATGTTAAAATTCAAAGATGGCGTGATTCAAAGAAGTTGTTGGAGTCTGGCAGACTCCATGTCACCAGTTACGGGTTAATAATGAAAACAAAAATTAAAACACTTACCTTCACAGAAGCCAAACGCACTGGACAATTTGTACAAGCACTTTTAAAGCTTTTTTGCACTAACAATTTAAACAAACTATTTTATTTCGCACCAGCCGAAGTCTAGTGGCAAATGATGCCTTGTTTTAAGTCTACTTCCTTTTTATATGCAGTTTGATCTTGTTTCTCTTTCAAAATTGTTGTTTTCTGTACAGTCGTGTTGCCACGGGCTGAAAAACTTGTCAATTCTTGACAAAATGTAAAAAAATTTAAATTTTTAAGAAAATTGTTTGAGTAAAAGTTATTTGTAATACTATTCTCTATAATTCCTATATCATATAGAATTTCTCTAAAATAAACCGTATTCGAGATATTTGAGAAAAAGTGTAAATTTTGAATTTTAAAGAAAACTCAAAAACGGATAAAGAGAAAAACATAAAATTTTAAACTTAAGTTTTATTCTAAACTGAGGTGAAATGATTAGACTTTGGGCAGAGTCAGAACATCTGGGGGTTTTCATGAGGGGTAGTTTTTATATTTTATGGAATATATCTGTTATTTACGTTAATTTATTCTTTAAACATTTACAGAAATGATACAATAGGTTGTAAAAAATAACCGGAAAAAGCATGTGATAACTAGATAGGAAAGCCATGTGTTGTACACATCAGATTTTTAATTTTTATTATATTGACTATAGTGGTAATGGTAATTCTATAATGAATATGTAAACTATGAAAAGCAATTCTATAAATTAATTACATTTTAACTTGTCACAATAAATATATTAGTTATTTCTTATCTTATTTTATAAACAGATATATTTCACAGAAAAGTGTCGATTTTAACCGTTAAATTAGGTGTTGATAATAGAAATTTATAAAAAGAAATTTTATTTAAAAAAAAACCATCATCAACTTTAGCAATACTGTCCCTGTAAAAAAAGTAAAAGTAAAAAGTATGAGATTTAAATAAAACAATTATTATTATATTTTAATTCCGAGTTTAAAGTTTAACTTTCTATGAAATAACATTAACTAGGGACGTGTATCATATAAAACCACGCTTCTAAGATTATACAAGAAAAATTATAGCAATGAAACTAACGGAATCAACATAAACAAGCGCTTTGTTTTATTCTAGGACAATAATGAAGTAGTAAATTGAATTACGCTACAAAACCATTTACGAATGACATGGATTCCAGTTAAGAGCAAACCGAATACCTTGAAACATTTTTTATACCCTCTGAACCGTTATTTTTAGTCCGATTTTTATGAAATGTTCAGTAAATTCTTGATAAAAACCAGTAGCGTAACCAGAACTAATTTTTTGGGGACCAATAGAACAGTTACTTTCATAACTCTAAAATTTGTATAAGAGGTAGAAAAATGTTTTTTATCTTTTTCATATTTTAAAAATTTATATAGAACAATTGTAGTATGTAAGAGACAACATTAAAGAATAAAATAAAATACTAATTTTGAAATAAAAACTACCAAACGAAAACTAAGAAATAATTAAGCGCACCACACGCGCAATTGCACATGTTTTTAAACGTCCTGTACAAAACCGTTAAAATAAATAAATGAAAATCAAATGAAGTGGATGTATTTTATTTATTTATTTATTTATTTATTAACAATCACATTACAGATCAGTGGTTACAATGAAATAAAAAAGAAAATTATAAAACTTACTTCAAGGTACAACAAATAATATTTTTAACTAATAAATAGTAAAATTCTTTAAGGGTCATTTTTTTCATTTCTGAGTAAAATTAGATTTAGGTTTACTTGACAGATTAACAAGCAGTCGCCCTATAGTTTAATCAGCAAGTAGTTACTTCCAACTTTACTCAGAGGTGAAAAAACCGGCCCTATTAACTTTTAACTATTAAAATCAATTAATAATATAACTATTAAAAAATAAAACTAACATACCCAAACAAAAAAAATATCTGTGGACAATTAGGTACTCCACAGACATCGATAAAGGAGATAGGAAATGTCATTTTCATCAGGCACGTAGAATTGAAGGCGGCCATCTTTACAAAAAAAGCGACCTACGCACTTGCGCATTGATTGCATATTGAAGTGTACAGGATAGGACTAACACATTTAAACATAATTCGAAAATATTAAGGATTTACTTACATAGTGGAACTAATAACCTTAAAAACTCGTAATAGAATTTTAATTTTCTTTTTTTGTGGATTTTAAGAGATTTCTAAAAATAAAAAACTTCATAGTCTTTTTTGAAACTTTATTTTAAATTAAATAAAAACATAGAATATATTTAAAATACAATTTTAATACAACAATCTAAAGCCGTCATACATTTTGTAGCAAATAAATCTGGAATCACGTGATTTAAACAAAACTTTCATATTAAAAACTGTAATTTTGTATGTAATTATTACATGTGATTGCTCAGATCTTGAAAGTATTTCATTTCATATAAAAACTACAAAACTAAGGAATTCAAAAATATTTGTAATATCGTTCCACAGTACTATGACATGCACTTGAGCATACATTAAGAATCATCAATCAAAATAAATAAGAGATTATGGGCATATTCCTACTAAAGAATAGAGTAAATTTAAAACTAGGTACCTATTATAAGAAGCATGTAGTCAAATATTTTATTAAAAAAGGGAAATAAATCCAAACTTTAACGTTTTCCTTCAAAAAACAACTACTTCTTTGGCTAATTCCGCAGCAGACATTGAATTATATCCAAAGAAAACAACAAAGTTAAAAAATTCTTTTTCAATATTCAAACTTTGTTCTTGCTTACCATAGATAACGTTATTCTTGGACCGGTTTTGTCCTTATTAGGACTCATCAGCAAGAAATAGACATTCTCGATTTCGGTCACTAAAGGAATCTGAAAAGGCGGTAAATTCACCCGCTTACATAGACGGAGGTTGTGAGAAAGCTTCGATTTTGCCAAGTGCGTAGGGTTTTACTTTTTTATCTTGTGTAATAAATACTACAGTAAATATATGTTAATATTGTGTTATTAAACATAAAACATTTATATTACATTAGAAAATGACACTAATAAATTATAAATAAAAAAAAGCTATTTAATAAAAGTTAATAAGGAACAAAAAATACAAATTTAGTTTTTTAAATTTTCATTGGTATTTGAACAATGTCTTTAATGTTTTTATTAATCTTGATATGTGATTTTCTTATAAGGGTAGATACTCTTTAGATAATTATAATTATTGATTTCTCGAAACAAGTTTTTATTTTAAACTAATTGAAAATGAACATTTTTTAGCAGGTAATTGATTATGTGATTAAAAATACTTGTTTTTAAAGATAATTCGACAGTTTTACACTAGTACTTACAGCCGAAACTGTTTTATATTACCCTATTTTGTCCTAAAAAATAATTTTCAATAATTTTTATTAGCTGTTGCGCTAGAAAGTGTATCTTGGCGAGCAGAATATTTTATCTTTTTTTTTGCAATATAAACAATGTTTTCTGAAATATCTAACAACTTAATTACATTCTGTATAATACAATACAATAATTTAACTTTTCCATCCTGGCTCCAGGAAAAAGGTATGGAACACAATGCCATTGAATAGAGAGAAATAAAATAATACGAATGAGTGCGGACCGCAACAGCCCATGCTTGCCATCGAAAGGGTATGGTAAAATCAATTACTATCTTTATCACTCTCACATCCAATTAAGCGTCTCATCTTTATTACGCCTGATGCGTCGGCTTAAGACCACAGTACCACCCCCAATATTCGTAACATGAACTAATTTTGATAGATGTCATTTATGTGTCATAAATTAAGAATCCTTTTGTTCAGCAGATGGAGCAATATTCCATATTTAATAGTTCTTTTGTTCAACAGATGGCGTAATAATTTTATTAGTTCTAAACGGTAACTGTTATAAAATACCTAACAAATTCATCACCCCTAGCTACTACGCGATAATAACTAAACGAGTTCTTGACCTTGACAAATATTTTCGATGAAACAGGTATAAAAATAAAACTTTTGCATTAGATTCGGCACGTCGGTATATTTATTTAGTAGCAGCGTTGGGTTTATTAGTACAATTGTACTAGATTCAGTACATTTCAACCATTCATAAATGCTAGTACCACAAAAGACAAAAGTATCTAAATCTAGTACATTTTAAATATTTCGCTGGATCTTCTAGAATAATGTATTCTATGATTTCCAATTTCTATGCTAGACAGTAGATACTTCTGATACTCCCAATGCGATACTTTATACCAGGGAGGCTATTTTCAAACTCGAGAAAAGTCATTCCTCTCAAGAGAAATGTCATAATATGTCAACGTAAAACAGTATTTTTAGGGCCCTTGGGGCCAGTGTGAACTCACAGATTGTTTCTCTTGGTTTATTTAGAGGGAATACAAATTCTCGTAAGAATTTTAATCCTCGAGGCCTTTAAAACAGCGTTTCCACATTGACGTACGACATTTCTGATGAGAATCTTGAGAGAAATGAGTGCTCCCATACTTTGAAAATAATGGGTAAGAGATAAGGGAGTATGAGTCTTCATATAAGGGACATAAATATAAGATACGCTCCTAAGCATATTCTTAACAACCACCAGCTCGAACGCAGTTAACATCTGGCCCACTATGTGTCGCTATCATCGATATCAAACAAATAACCCAGCGGGAAATTTAAAAACCTGATAAATATCGACTACACTTTCATGTTCTAGTAAATAAATTTAAACATTGTTAATTACGGTAAATTATTTATTAAAAAGAATACTACACTTACAGTCTATTATAGATTAATTATTGTAAATCTATTGACATAACAAATATTTTTTAATTTTTACCCTTATTTTATTTGTTTTTCTATAAAAAATAAGTGTTTGTTTTTATTTTTAAATTTTATTATTTAACCATATAAAAATATATTTTTGTTTTACGTATTTTAATTTATATTTTTTTGTTTAAAATAAAGTTTATTTTGGTTTCTTTTTAAATTTTTTATTTACCAACGTAAGAATATATTTTTGTTATACCCATTTTATTTATTTTTTGGTTTAAAATGAGTTTGTGTTCTCATTTGAAATTTATCGCCAAATCTAGTACGTTCTGGTACAATCACGATCTGAATTTCAGTACAAGCTGTTGCTACTAAAAACCCAACGCTGTTTAGTAGTTCATTCTTGTGTCCAATCAACAAAGGACAACGGTCTTCGTATCATTACGTAGGGACCACTTATACTATACATAGTGTTTCGTTAAGAATGGGATATAGAACAACTGACGATTCTCTGATTAAAAATAAGACAACTAAACAAATCATGCTTAGATAAAATGTTTCTTGGTACCGAGTTAAGGTGTTAAAATCCAAAAAATATTTATTGCTTTATTTTTTTTATTACTCACAACAATTTTACTAAATTTGGCAAACGTTTTTGGTGTCAAATTATCCACCTATCAGCAAAAAAATAAGTTACCTTAATTAACTTTTCCAGTGGCGTACAGCATTCGTACGTAATACCGCATACCTCTTAAATTTTACGTCACTATCCAAAATGTTATTTGGACATAAAATTTTAAATTTTTTGATGTTTTTAAAATAAATAATGTACTCTTAGAAATTAAATAAAAAAAAAATCGAAATTTAAAAACTACAGAATTTTCTAATATGTGCGAATATCTCAAAAACTAACTCAACTTTATTTAAAAAACATCAAAAGTGGACGTGGACTAAAATTTAGAAGGAAAAAGATGTTACTGGCCCATGACGTACGCCACTGGCAAAGCTTATTTAACTTATTTTTTGCTGATAGATGTATTTTATTACACCAATAATGCTGCCTTTGAAAAATTGAGTAATTTGACTTAAAAGTAACCATTTTAAGACATGTTTCAAAACACTCGCTATAAAAGAATCCAGCACTATCACTACTATTCGTTATCTTAATGTGCTATAAGTCAGTATATTAAACAATTTTGAATTATGATAATTTAATTTAGGGTCTGCATTATTTTCTAATTTTATAAAAATTTAATTGCTTGGCAGACCTGTAATATTTTTTTAAATTATTCTAAGGTTGAATACAGTATTACCGAACCATTCTAAAATTGAAATAAAATACATGTTCTATTTTAAAAATATACCAAGCAAAAATGTAGCACCCTGTATATATCTAAAAATATTTTTAAAATATGTATTTTTTAAATCCATATAACTTTTTTTTTAAACATGTTTGCGTGTCTTTAACATAAATTAAAATATTGAACAATTACGCACTAATAGGACATACACATGGGTACATACACATAGCAGTCAACGTGTTAACTCAGAAATAAGATTCCTTATAAAGATAAAATAACATTCAGGAGAAAAAAGCAAAGACCGCCAATATTACGTGCGTATCATACAATGATGCCAGGTCATTCGGATTTAATTTACATCGGAATGCAATAAAGTTCCTTCCCTTTCCTGCATTTCACTATTGTATATTTCACCCACTTTAAAATCAAATTCGTCCTAGAAAGAATTGTGAAATTATCGTATAAATCGATAATCTGGCAACGTGGTCAACACTTGTTCATACACAGGCAAAATCAATCGATAATTTGGAACCAAACGAGACAAATATATATGAAAAGCACGAAACAATAAAAGACGGCATACACCTGTATCACTGTTTCAAAAATTGGTACCTCTAAACAATCATTTACCTATTAAAACCATCTCTAAAGTAGAATAGCTATACTGTTTTTTACGGTGACATCTTCTTAAAAATAAATGAACTACATGAACTGTACACAATTACAGGAATTCATAGAAAATCTCTAATTTGACAAATAAATTTATCAAATATTTGTTAATCGTATTTCAAGTTAGATTTGAAAAATACGCAATAAAATTTAGAAATATTTTGGCGAGATACTTGGAAAAATATGTAGAATGAAATCTCCTACTTTTTAGCCTCTGGTTTTAAAATCACTTTTTATGATTTTTTTTTAAATTCAGTGTATAAACAGGACAAATAAAAAATAGGAGATTTCATTCTCCAAACCTTATACTTTAAGCTGGTAGAAGATTTATTTTAATTCATTTAGCGGGATTTAAATGCAATCGGAAATGGTGAACCCTTGCTTCTTATATGAGAAATACAGTGATACTGCGGCCTTAAGATACCGTACATTTTTTGACTATATTTAAATAAATAAATAATGTTTATGGAGAAACTATAAATACATTAGTGTCTCAAAATGAATGAATTCGGCTGAGCCGTTTTTCAATTGATCCTTATTATAACAGAAAAAATGTTCACAAAATAATTATTTTAAATTAAATCATTGTCTTGAAATAAGAACTTGCCTAATAGTTTTAACAAAATGATTAAAATTCAAATTGTTAAGTACTGAATTCAACAATAATGGTGCTACGTATCTAAAACAACCTTGGAATTTTGAAGTTCTATGCATTGGGGTTGTAAAAGTGTTCACTCTTAAATTGTATAAAGTTGATCTTTTTAGTAAGATATCGTGGAATTTTAAACATTAAAAAAAGATAGTTTACGCTTTCCTAAATTTTATATTTATTTAACCTGTGAATGTACGGAGAAACATGATTTCTATAAGGAATATTACAAGTACATCTTATACAAGAATTTTGAATCTTCTGAAGTTTCTCTCAGTTATATTTAGTAAGAGTAGTAATAAACTATAAGCACTGTTGTTGTACTTTTTAGTGTCATTTGTAAAATGTTGATGGGGTCCTAAAGAATACAATAGCCATTAAGATTCTTAATGTCATGTTACAGAAGTAATCGTAGTCTATATGAATGGAAAATTTTTACAGATAAAGGATTATTGTCCCATCCATACCTAGCCCTAGAAATAAAATGTAATTGCATCATACAATTAAACTAATACTATTCCATATACTGCAGAAAAATAGCTCTAAGTGATCTGTACTAAGTTTATATATTAACAGTTTACATATTTGTCATATAAACCTATTACAAACTTTATAAAACAAAGTCTAGAACACCACTATTCTTCTTCGGTCACTGAATAACATAACTGATGTCAAAGGTTTTAAGTTTCTTTATACATTCTGTTGCAGCTTATATTTCAGACATCCATATAGTCTCCGTTTTTTGAGACAGAGGCATTTTCCATTGAAATCTAAAAAGATTTCGAGAATTTAGTAAATAGAACAGTTTCTCAAATTTCCTTATACAATTAATAGTAATGTTACTTAGTATTTGTAATTTCTAAATTCGTTTAAGTGTACAAACCTTCATGTCTTTCTCCAATCCATATGGGGCACTCTTAATTTGCTACCCAAACGTAAACCTTCTGTTTGTTAAATATAATGCAACAATTTTATATAATTAAAATCAATAATTTCGCCATTAGTTTCGACAATTTTAGTAAGGTTATCCCAGTTATTCCAAGCCAACTTAAGTATGTGACATGCATCTAAATTTATAAAAAATGTACTTTTATCTATGGTGAATGCAAGAAATATGGAGTCGCAGTGTCAATATCAAAGTTGTATAGGTTTACACCTAATGTTATCCATCAAATGATAATTAAGTGATGATAACTTCATATTCATGCAATTTTAGAAGAGCCTATAACGCCACATTTCTTCTTTCATTACCATCTAAACCGTTAATAAAAAATAACCAACTGGCAACTTCTATAATTCCTCGTTAGATTCTGAATTAATAATATTCGTTCAAGCTGAAGGTTGTAAATTTCTAAAAATAATAGGGATAATTAACAATTTTTTATCACTTTCTTAAAAAGTATAAAAAGAAACAAATTGATAATTTTATGTATATATTTACCTCATAACACTAATGTTATAAAAATCTTCAATTTTAGGCATATTTTATGGAAGGTATTGCATTATTTTTTTATTGTATCTATTCGTTTTGAAACGATTAAATCATCTTTATGACAATGGGAGGAACAAATAGCGTTATTTGCACTTATATTTTCCAATGATTTCTTCCAATAGCTATTAACCAAGAAGCATACGCCTTTTCCTCAATCTAAAAAAATTATAGTAATATCAACGTTAGATACCTATATACAGTTTGTTATTGTACTATGATATTTCGTTTTCTAGAAAATGAAACTGTGGGTGAAGAATACGATTCTGGTAGAAATGATGTCTTACTTGTGGAATGTAATGTTTTCTGAATCCTCGTTGTTTAAACAACCAAAAACAAAGCAAGTCTTTCCCATTTTATTAATTGTCTATAGTAAAAACTTCTAAAATTCTTTTAAATTCACTAAAATAGCGAATTTCGAAAGAAACCAAGAATAGTTGACATAAATGACACTTCTGTCAAAACACTACAACAACTGCGCATGTGCGTTGTACGCTTAAATTGCCAACATGGCGGCCTACATGGTGTGATTATTTTGAAACACCGGGGAAAACGGCCTTTTCCTATCTCCTCTATCCAAATCTGTGAGGTACTCCAACGATCTGTCAAAATGCTGCCAGTGGGAACTGACAGTTTAGATATGGCAACCCTGTGGGCCTGTTGTCATTGACAGAATAAATAGTTGTATAGATTGCCAAAAGCGAGTCGTTAACGGGCGGCCATATTGCCTCACAAGTGCTCATAAATAATTACTTACATTTTCACTTCACTTTTGTTTATTTTTAAAAACATAGATGATCAATCTATATACTTATCATTTACCTACGGGCAACCATTTTGTTTGGAATGCCAATCCCACCCTCCAAACATAACGCACCCACAAATATACACAAAGAATAACCAGTATATTTAAAAAATTAAAATAAGCAAAAATATTTAAATTATTAAATATTTTTACTTTTTATTATTTTTTTTTTAATATTTTGTATTTCAATCGATAACAAGTAATTTATTTATTTATTTATTTATTTATTTACGGGCAAGCCAATTTGAGAAATAAATTACAATTTTAAAATTATAATTAAAATGTAGTGAAATATATATGGTGCTGAAATACAATCGTGGTATAATTCATAAAATAGGTTAAGAATTTAAAAGATTTAAAAGACAAAAGACAATAAGGTTGAATAAAATATTTACATTAAATATTAAAATTAAAGATTAAAAATTAAAGCTCAGTACTAAGTAATTGCTTTATAAATTTATGAAAGGGGGTGTTAAATATCTCAAGATCGTTATGAGTAGACCTAAGAATATATGCACCCAAAAAGTAGTTAAATATACGCATATATCTGCCGCAAAATACTTCAATATATGCGTAAAAAATTGAAAAATATGCAGAGCATATGCAATAAGAGTAATTTGTTATTTGATCGAAATAGTTTATTAATATTTATTATTTGTTTTATTTTACAATACCTAATATAATACTTAATAATTATTTAATTATTAACTAATGTTATTTACAAATCAACATTATTATAAAAAGAATGAACAATTAGATGTTTTTCTAAATTATCTGTATTAAATGATTGTCTCCTATCAGTAAGTATGTACTTGTACAAAGAAAAACTCTATTCGACATCTACAGAAGTAATAGGTGCAAACTTAAATTTTCCTGAAATATCTGGATGAATAATATTAATATCTTCAAAGTTACCAGAATAAATATTAGCAAGGTTTCTTAAAACAATAAATCCTTCATTTTTTAAAATTACATTTGAAAATTTATGAAAAATCGTCTTTCCAATATCGCCCTGGACATTTTTACACTCTGATTCAAACGTCTTAATTAAATTTACGGAAGTCACCAAAGGTTAATTTTTTTTTCTAAATCTAATATAATTTTGGGTACAAATGCATAATTTTTTAAAAACACTAATTGCTTTGGTAATATGTGATTTTAAAACAACTTCTTTGTATTAGATATTCCCTTAGATGAATCATCAAAATCAAATATGATTTCTTTAATTTTTTCATAATTATCTGCGTAAAAAAAGGCAGCTTTAAGCCAGGTACCCCACGAATGTAATCACAGGTTCCGGTGGCATCTGTAATTCAGGAAATTTTTCTTTGTACAATTGAGTTCTTAGAGGAGCTTTAAGAAATATTTTTTTTACATTACTAATTAAATCATTTATTAAAGGAAAGTTAGACCTGATTTCTTCTGCAACTCTGTTAAGGCCATGATACAAACATGTAACATGGATTACGTTTTCATAAAACATTTTTAAATTTTGTGCGGCTTTTACCATGTACGGGGCAGCATCGGATAACAGCAATAATCATTTTTCTGTTGGAACGGCTTCCGGAAGAAAAAAGGAAGACAATTCTGTCTGGATAAAACGAGTTATTGTCAATTTATATGTTTTATCTAATTGCTTTGAAGCGATTAGATATAGACCAATTTGCATTTCTTCGCGTAATGAACCTATCATTAAATGGGCTGTATATCGACCACAAGAGTCTCTTGTTTCATCCACAATAATGTAGAAATGGTTTCCAACGGTGATCTCACGAATTTTTTCACGAGTCTCAATGTACAAACTGTCAACACCACGTTTGCGTAATATACTGTGCTCTGGAATATTAAATTTACAGTATTTTTGCAAAAATGATCGGAGATTTGGATTATTTAATCGTATTAAAGGGATATTCGAAGTCACTAAAGCTTTGCATAAATATTCATTAAAAATAGCTTGTTCACTTCTAGACGATCCAGATTCTAAATATTGTTTCAAGGGAAGTTGACTTTGTCTGCGAGTGTCTTTAGATTTCAACTTTGCTATATGTGAGGGTGTTTTCGCGTGTTGGTCGATTTGAAACTTTTTTTTACATGGAATCTAAAACAAATAAATTCCTGTAGATGTTGAAGTTTTAATTAAATTAAATAAATGCGTACGTTGTAAAGTTGCCCTACTTTTTTTTTTTAACTGTGAGTTGAAATAATATTTTACTGTCGTTTGATTTACCATTGTGAAAGATCAAAATAAAATATAAAATAAAAAAGTACTTACAATTTTAGAACATGTTTTACAAAAAACCTGTTTATCACCTTCTACAACAAAATCTGAATAAGATTTTACCCACGACTCAATTAATTTTGCCATTTTTCCCACTGGTTAACACAACACAACAATAAAGACTGAAGTTGAAAGTAAACTGAGTCATTTAGAAATTTGAAGATATTAATACAACTACCTGAAAGGATATTTAGCAAAATTTGTTGGTTTAAGGAGTGTGTTTATAATTTAATCCTTTCAAGTACCTACACCATTAACCGTAATTTATTACAGGGAAAAGTTAATCCTTAAAAATTTTAGGAAATCGACCTGTAAAGGCATTTCACAAAATATTATTTTGGTCCAAAACTCATAATTTTAATATGTCCAGCCAATTAGTACGTCAGATATATGCATTCAAAATTAACAAAATGTCAATATATGCATTCAAAATCAAAAATTGTATATATATGCGACATATGCAAAATATGGCGTTTTGCATATATTCCTAGCTCTAGTTATGAGTGTTGGCTAATCTTAACATTCTTGGAATACAGTTGCCAAAAGTATGGTTTAAACCATTAAAAGGTACCTAAAATGTTTGTTGCTGTCGAGTTGAGCGCGTTGGAACATAAAGATTTATTTTTGTTAGAAGTTCAGTACAGCTGCATCTGCCATTGATAATTTTGAAAAGTAATGTCAGGTCTCTCTGTTTCCTCCTAGTTTCCAAAGAGGGAATGTTTAGAAAATTATCTATCAAATCATACTCGCAAAGCACACCCAATTTATAGGCTATGTATCTAAGAAATTTGTGTTGCACATTTTCTATGTTTCTGCTGTGCGTTATGTAATGTGGAGACCAGACAGAAGAGCAATAATCTAGGTGAGGTCGGACTAGTGAACAATAAAGGACTTTAGTTGCAGTTGTGTCAGTAAAATCATGTGTTAGCCTTTTGATAAAACCTAACATTTTCATGGATTTATGGATAGCCTTAGGTATGTGTTAATTGAAGCTTAAAGTGTGATCTAGAATAACTCCAAGGTCTTTAATTTGATTAACAGACTCCAAGATATGACCATTTAAGTTATATTCAAAAGTAGTAGTTGGTAAATGGGATTGATAAAAGCACATGACATGGCACTTTATAGCATTCAAATCCATGCCATTTAAGGCACACCAGTTTGATAGATTATCAAGGTCAGACTGAAGCCAGAGGGTATCATAAATGGTTTTAATAGTTAGGAAAACTTTTAAATCATCTGCAAACAATAGTGCTTTGCCATACTGAAAACAATGAATGATGTCATTTATAAATAAGTTTAATAAAAAGGGACCAAGGTGTGATCCTTGAGGAACACCTGAGGTAACTTGAAATGAGTTTGAATGGTGATGGTTTACTCTAACCATTTGAGTTTTGTTCGTAAGATAGCTACTAATCGATTGCAGTAAGACCCCATTCATGCCATATTTATCGAGCTTTTGAAGTAAGAGAGAATGGTTAGTAATCCTTGATTTTATAAATTAAAAAAATATATAACCAAAAATTAAGTTATTTTATTTATAACTTTCACAAGGATGCTTGTTTAGTCATTGTTTTCACACTAATATCTTCAAATTTTTATATATTACTAATTGCTTCTTTAACCCCTTACACTTAATTGCTTATTATTTACTTTCATGCTATGAATAAGTATACGTTTTTTAATTACATATCTAGAAAATTTTATTAGGTTTCTTTTAATTGACTGTAAGTTCCAAATAAATGTTTTTCTACACCCACATGGTTATTCACTATATGTACGTGACTTGAAATAAATAGCAAGTTGTCAAATACAAAAGGCCATATATTTTATTGACTATCTCTCTAGACCAAATATTAGCGACTAGAGAAATAGTCAATATTTGGTCTAGTGAAATAGTCGTCCCAAATATAACACGACCCTGATTAATATTCTATTTTTGTTGTTGCTTAATTTCTTGAACATTTTACAATTTGATTCTACATAATTTTGGCATCAATTGATTATTGCCAAAAATTATGTCTCATCAAATTGATATAAAAATATTCTCGAGATTTAGATTCAACAAAAATAGCCGACTATTATCAAGGTCTTGGTATATTACCCTTGAATAATTTATCAGACCCATTAAGACTGTAGTAACTATGATAACACAGATTAAATTTTTTAATACTTCTGTTTATATGTTTTATAAATATTTTGATTGGATTTTTTTGTTTTGAATAAATTTTTTTTATTTGTTTTTTACATTGTGTTTATATTGCTACCCGGTTGAACAAAACAGGGTTCTTTGCAATTTTTAAAACAAAATATTATTTTGGCTAATTATAGAAATATTATTAAAAACTGATATCGGTATATCAAACTTAAGTTATTGGGAAATATTTTAACATGCATCAAACTTTTGCCACTCTAAAGTAGCACTCAATACAGTCAGTTTTTGAACTGATACCCGGCTTTATCGACTCTCCCCTACTCGATCCTTACTATATAATTTTACGGGCATCCATTTTTATTTTATTATTTTTTAGAGCCGATTCTGTAACTTGGAATCCTCATAAACTTCTGGCCGCTCCACAACAATGCTCCACATTACTAATTCGCCACGATGGAATCTTGGCCGAAGCAAATGGGACACAAGCAGCATATCTTTTCCAAAAAGATAAATTTTATGACACTACGTATGACACAGGTAATTATTTTTTAAAAAACAGTTGAAAAGTTCATATAAATTGGATCCAATTAAGTGGATTGTAATTTTGGGAACTTATACTTTCAATTCATCTAGATTTTTAATAAAAATTGCAAGAAGATAAATGGTTTTGACCATGGTATAAAAAATAAAAGGTAGGATAATATCAATAGTGTCAAAAATAGAACGGCCACGCGCATGACGTCACGCGTAGAGTTTTTATAGGCGGGAATTTAAAAATACTGACGAAGTGTAAGGAAAAATATTAAGGATAATATTTTAGAAATTATATGAAATATCTATGGATATTATTATGGGATAGTTAAGAAAAGAACTATAAAGGAACATAAATGCAAATACATACATAAAAGAAATATTTTTTTAACAGTTTTTTCCCTTGTTTTTTAATGATTTATTTTGGTTATACAAATTTGACTTCTAAAGAATAGTTTTTATAACCAGGATAATGAAATAAAGGGTATCTTCGCAACTCGAAACTGGGGATTGTGGTAACAATTTCGGATCTGGGTGTGCCGGAAATTTTTACCTGATTAGGATTTGCAACTCGTTACTCATATACCTGCATTATATTGCCGAATTGAATAAAAATATTTTTTTTTATGTAATATAATGCAGACATTCATATAATAAAAAGCAAAACAAAAAAATGTACCAAATACAAATAACTGCTACATAAAATATGGTTGGTGCATATACAAAATTAAAATAAAATGTCGCTGCATTTTTCCTGGACCTAGTCGCTGACAGTTTTTTAATTCATTCATCAAGTACAAGTCAAAATTTTCTTTTTTTTTGTGACATTTACAATTTCACTTTTATTTATTTATTTATTTTTATAAACTGTTCTACAGGAAATTCCCAATTAAAGAACAGGTAAACTATGGCAAAACAAATATATCAGAAAAATACAATATACAACGATAAAATAATCACAAAATCAAATGTTTTATGTCCAAAACTCTAATGTTAAATATATCCAACTCAGAGTTTATGCTATTGCAATCACTACACATGACATATAATGGAGATTTGCTTAAAATGTTGGTGCAAGGAATGGTCAAGTAAAAAGTATCATTGCACCTAGAAGTTTGGTGGGAATCCTAAAATTTAACATATGCAGCAGGTCTTTACAATTTATTTTGTTGGTTATGACTTTGTGCAGTGTAACCACTGAAAAATACTTGCGCCTTGCTTCAAGACTCGAAAAACTATGTCTTACTAACAGTTCGTTATGTGGGGTGCCAATTGGAGGATACACTTGGTCTTCTCGAAAACTTAAATATTTGAGAAACCGTCTTTGAAGAGCCTCTAACCTGGTAACGTGTACCTGGTAACTGCGACTCCATATAACCGAAGCATATTCCAGTTTTGAGCGGACAAACGCATAATAAAGATACTTTAAAGTACTTGAATTCTTAAAATCCCGACAGTTCCAAATTATGAATACCGTCAATGTTGTCATTGAAGGATAGTGCTGGATCAAAAGTAACGCCTAAATCCACAAAGGTATTCGGTCTGCATAATAGAGTGTTGCCTATACAGTAATTGTAAGTAATTGGATCAGAGCTTAGTGAATAAGACATGACACTACACTTCGAGGAGTTCAAATTAAGGTTATTTTCCCGACACCATTCGATAACTCTCAGAAGATTTTCAGATAGCCTTTCACAATCCGCGACGTTCTTAATTGTTATGTAAAATTTAAAGTCGTCGGCGTAAATTAAAGAGTCAACATCAACTACATTCACGATGTCATTCACAAAAATATTAAACAGCAACGGGCCTAGATTTGATCCCTGAGGAACACCGGAGATGGCAGAATACCGATCAGACCTAAATCCATTTAATTGAACGTATTGTATTCTGTTGGTGAGATATGATATAAGAAGCTGAATAAGATTGTTTAAAAGTCCAAAAGAGGCTAGTTTTTTTACCAAAATACCATGGTCAAGCTGATCAAATGCCTTTGTCATGTCCGTATAAATAACATCTGTCTGAGTTCGGTTGTCAATGTTTTCTGAGATATACTGCGTAATTATGGAGAGATTTGTAACTGTTGAACGACCTTTTACAAAGGGATGTTGTTGATCCGATATTATGTTGCGGACGTGTTGGTAAATTGTACCTTCCAGCAACATTTCAAATACTTCACTAAAGTTACAAATGATAGAGATAGGCCGATAATTTTCCACCTCAGTTTTGCTTATATGGCGAAATTTTTAGCCTTCAAAGGGTAGAGTCTTCAGTTCAGAAGTCCCAAATTGTGAATGAACCAGTGTGAATCACATAGGTTCATTCACAACTTCACATTATATGAAGTTCTGATTTGAGGCCCCTCTAATTGGAAGGTTGAAAGTGCTTGGAATACATATGAAAATTTATATGCAGGGTCACAAGCCACTACAAGGGCTGCTCCATGTCGAATTTTCTTGGGAAGGAGGGTAGAATTGCTTATTTAGCATATTTTTTTAATAAAAGGCTTATGGATTTTAAGAATTTTAATCTAGGGAACTGCATGCTCCCCTGGGCCTCCGCTGGAGCCGCCCTTGGGCAACTCCTCACTTCTGACTGAGCTCTTACTGTCGAGGAAAGCGAAAAACTATGCTATCTTTCTTGAATCCTTTCCTTTAATTGTTACTGTTACATCCGTATCACAATTTTTCAATGTTTTTCATTAAAATCACTCACAGAAAACAAACTTTACAACATAATATAATACAAATTTCTGATAAATATCTTATAAATTACTATAAACGACTCACAAACTACTGTAACATGCGTCTTTCATATGATATTTATTTTGCGCCAACTCTACTAACTCTGCGCATGACGTCAGCGCCGCCATGACACCATGCGCGATATCTCCCCCTGGGTTTTGACTGTTAAATAAAAAATTATTTTTAGAATCTTCCTTGGCAGTGGCAGTAGTAGATTTCGATTTTTGAAAACTATGTTGGTTTGTTACAGTGACATTTGAACTCAAAAATTATACCAATCTTCTACACATTGCTATTTCAAATGTCTGAAAATATTTAAAGAATACTATTTAGTCTATACCGGGTGTTGAAATTAAAGTGTTACAATTAAATACCACCGAAAATATGCATTTAAAAAAAAAGTTTCAGACAAAAGTTTTATAGTTTTTTGGAGGAAACATTTTGTCTAAATCAATATTTTATAGCTGACCACAATATGGCCATATCGAGGTTAACTTTTTTTTTTCAAATTGGAACTCCGTTTTTTTACATATTCTTAAAGTTCATAAAAAATAAGTAACTTTTAAAGGAAACATTTTTTTTATTGGATTTTTACTTGTTGCGTAACACCTACTTGAAAATTTTTCTGCCCGAAAAAAAAGTCTGAAACGTCTTTTTATAAAAGGCTGTATTTAACTGCACGCGAAATACTGACTTCGCGTGCGATTGCACGAAAAAATATTTTTTTTCTACGACCGTGTATTTTTACCCACTTTCCCGCACGCATTTTAGTTTTGAAAGTGTCACTTTCCCGCACTAGTGCGGGAAAAAATCACTTTCCCGCACTAGTGCGGGAAAGTAAAATTATGAATATTTAGCCTTACCTATTGTATAGTTTTTTTACCTCGGATGTTATAACTATTGTTACAATAGGTAATTTAGTATTTTCCAACTATTCCATTTAATAAAATTTACTTTTTTTCTTGCTTTTTGTTATAATTTTAATTTTTTGGAAAACTTGAATAATAGAGATATTTTTATATACCTTCTGTATGTTTTTAAAAGTCAAACTAGGCTGTGACATGTATGGCTTGATATGGTTGCTATATGGTAACCAAGGCGTGTTATTGTTACAAAAACGTCAAAGTTGTTTGTTGAAGCGTCAACTGAATTAAAATAAATTAAAGAAATAATGGATTCATCGGATGAAGAGCTGCCCGAAGCCATTTTAAAAGCTGCAAATGAAGCACATTTGGAGGTGTTACCTGCCAAATCACGAGGAAGATATGAAAAACAATACGACCATTTTGTCACATGGTGTAAACACGAAGGGGTAAAAACCTACAAAGAAGAGGTGTTTCTGGCGTATTTTTCCCACCTAAGTAAGTTTTTGAAATCTAATACTTTATGGTCTCGCTATTCGATGGTGAAAAGTTTAGTAAAAATAAAACAAAATTTGGATATAAGCCAGTTCCATAAGTTAACGTAATTTCTAAAACAAAAAAATGTTGGTTTTCGAGCACAGAAGGCGCAGGTTTTTACCAAAGAAGATATATCCAGGTTTATGTTAGCCCCTGATGAGGTATACCTTATGATTAAAGTGAGTACCATTTTTGCTTTAGCTGGTGCTCTCCGCAGAGCGGAGCATGTAAATATCACTCTCGATGATATACAAGATAAAGGCAATCTGATAGTTGTGAAAATTTCCGATTCCAAAAATCATTCTTCAAGATCATTTGTTTTATGTGAAGAAATAAATAATGGAAACTTTCTGAAGCTGTACAGAAAGTACGCAGGTTTACGACCACCTACCACTCCGCATCGCCGCTTTTTTATTAATTATAAGAAGGGAAAATGCTCAATTCAGTGCGTTGGCGTAAACACCTTTGGTAAGATGCCAACAGAGATTGCTGCATATTTGCGTCTACCTAATCCTGAACGATATACAGGACACAGTTTTAGACGTTCTTCAGCAACATTCCTAGCAGACTCAGGTGAAGCGATAACCAATATAAAACGTCTCGGTGGCTGGAAGTCCACTACTATCGCTGAAGGCTATTTGGAGGACTCCGAAACACAGAAGAAAAACATTTCGAATAAAATTCTTTCAAATAGAAATGACTTGCAACCTTTGCTGCCACCGTCATTTTCACCTTCATGCGACCTGCAACCGATGTCACTCCCGTCCACGTCATCTTTTCAATCTACGAGCGTTACGACTATTAACAGCCAATTAACACCAACTAATTCCTCTGTACCGGCAATTTTACATAATTTATAAAATGCTACAAATTGTGTATTTAACATTAATATCCATAATAATTAGTTGTTTTTATTTAAAGATTTGTATATGTTGAAATAAAATAATTTTCCAAAAATAATTTTTCCTACTTTTTTGTATATACGGTCGTAGAAAAAATAATGTTCCTAACTCATGCGTAAAGTGTCTTTCCCGCACTTGACCGCTTGCCCGAACTCCGCTTCGCGTCGTTCGGGCCAACTGCAGTCGCGCGCGGGAAAGTAACACTTTCCGCACTTGTTAGGAAAATAACTATTTTTGTTTTTTTAAGTTATAACAATTTTAATTTAGAAATTTTCAATATATTAATACGAATTTATATGGTAAAATAAATTTTTGAAGTAAACTTGTTAGCTTGACTGACATGAAAAATATGTGAACTAATAAAAACGACATCCCAACAGTTTGATCCCCACTTAAAGTTCCATTAAATAAATAAAAATAAAAACAAATAAAAAAGAACTAAATAAAAATATAAAAAAAAAATAAAAATGAAAATAATAAAAATAAAGATAATATCATTTTTATGTAAAACTTTATGCTTTACAATTTTTGTTAAGAACTTTTTTTATAGCACCTACCGTTTTTAAATAACCCTTCTTGTTTTTTGACCTTTGCCAGTGCCTGAAAAACAATTTTTTTTGTATATCGTTTTCAAATACTCTACCTGTATTTCCTCCAAAATTTTGATTTAAAGGTCTATTTGATTGTACTAGGTGGCATTGTTATCGAGATCCAGATATGTGGCAGGACAACGTTTGTCTACCAGGTCCGCTAGTTGTTTAATATAATGTCTGTTTCCAGGTGATAAACACGTCCAATGCGGTAGGCGAGCTGACGTCTTCAAATTCTGGTTCATGTGGAAAGCGAAAGGGTCATTAGGTTTCGAAAAGCACATTGACAAAGTATTCGAAAACTCTAAATATTTCCTCGAAACCGTAAAGAATCGAGAAGGCTTCGAGCTGCTGTTAGAAGAACCCGAATGCACAAATATATGTTTCTGGTACATCCCGCCCAGTTTGAGACAACTGGAAAAATCGGGTTCCCAGTACAAAGACAAATTACACAAAGTTGCCCCGAAAATTAAGGAGATGATGATGAAGGAGGGCAACATGATGGTGACGTATCAGGCTCAGAAAGATTATCCAAATTTCTTCAGGATTGTGTTCCAAAGTTCAGGGTTGGATAAAGCTGATATGTGTTACTTTGTTGATCAAATTGAAAGTATGGGCAAAAATTTGTAAATATTTTTTTTAGCGATAGTTGTATTGTTAATATTTATTGTAATACTAATGTAATTGTACAATGTAACAAATATTAATAGATTGAATATATTTCATTACCTTTATACTTTTATTTTTTTGTACTGTTTCCTGTCTAAATTAGTATTACTAATCGTAAGTAAATGAGAAAAATAAATAAAGTACGTGTAATTTCATTATATATATATTTTTACTTTATTAACATTACATTAATAATTAATGTGATGGATAAGCAAATCAGTGCATATTTTCTCAAATCGTGCATGAAAAAAACAGTGGCAAGTTATAAATTCCAAAATGGAACTTTTATTTGTAAAAATTTTATTAAGTATAAAATACACTTAAATGGATATCTGAACTAAAGCTACTTCAAATAACAGCTTCAAATAACAAATAACACACAATAATAAAGTTCTACTCCTATTTATAGGGTAAAACTGATTATTAATCAAAGATAATCTACTTATATCATAAAAAAGTCTATTATATTCTCAATATACAGGGTGTCCCAAAATTCCGTGTACATAGATCTACTGTATGTTGATGAGATCAAAATAAGTCGATTGAGCCAAAATTACCTATATCACAAAGTCCATCGTTTGCCTGTGAGGAAGCTTCAAAGTTGGAAGAAAATTTAAACGCTTTGTTTAATTTTTATAAAATTTGGTGTGTAGCTATTTTAATTGAAGAGCCATTATTCAAAGCAAAAATTACACCAACTGAAATTATGGAAGGGTAAAAACCACCCTAATCCTACCATAAATGACATCGTATTTTTTTTTTCAGGGCCCCCCTTGGTCCCTAATTTTTTTTTGTGGAGAGCTGTTTTCATTTGTAGCATTTTTTTTTCTTGCAAAAAACATGTATCTCTCATGGTATTTGAGTAAAAAAAATTTTATGGACTGATGGTTAGTCACTTAAAATTTTCAAAAAAACTAAGTTGGCGGTTACTACTGCAACTCGAACACGATTTTAACGTTATTACAATAAAACAATCATTAATAGGCACAGGTATCTATTAAAAAATAACAATTCGAAAAAAAGGATAAATTTTTTTACAATAAATGTTCAATATGGCTACCTCCTTCGTTCATGCAGATTTCAATTCGGCGCAAGAAATTGAAGTGTACCCTTCTCAAAATGCCTAGATCATTTCGCATAGAGTTCACAGCAGTTTGAATCCTACCCCATAATTGTTCAATGTTGTCGATAGGAACTTCATAAACTTTGGTTTTCAAGTGACCCCAGATAAAATAATCACAAGGATTACAGTCCGGTGATCGAGGTGGCCACTGAATAGGAGCATCCCGACCTCTGCCAATCCATCTTCCATGGTATTGTTCGTTTAAATAATCTCTCATAATGCGGGAAAAATGAGGTGGTGCACCATCGTGAATAAAAAACATGTCACGGCGTAAATTGAGCGGTAAATCTTCTAACAGTTGAGGCAAATCTTGACGTAGAAAATGCAAGTAACTGTCACCGTTAAGACGATCTGGTAATCTAAATGGACCAATCAAGTAGGTGTCAATAATGCCCACCCACACATTAATTTTAAACTTTCGTTAAAAGTGTTTCTCTTTAATGGCATGTGGATTTTCATCTGCGTAAACATGTTCGTTATGTGAATTTGTTATACCACGTCGTGTAAAGCATGACTCGTCTGTAAACAAAATTTTTCTGTGAAAAACTGGATCGGCCGCTCTGTGCTCTTGAATAACTTGTACAAAATGCAAACGAGACTCATAATCAGGAGGTAGGAATTCCTGGACACTTTGAATGTGAAAGGGATACATAAGTTGTTCTCTAATTATTCTGTTGAATGTGCTTTTTGAAATCCTAGTTTCGCGTGCCAGTCGTCGGGTACTAATTCCGGGATTATTTTCAACTATTTCAAGTATTCCCTCCTCTGCAGCAGGAGTTCTAACATGACGAGGTCTTCCAGCATTATTTCTGTTCGGTTTCAGTAGACCAATTTCTCGAAGTCGCCTCTCGATAGAAGTAAAATTCTGGTGATTCGCAATCTGTCAATTTGGAAATCTTTCATGGTATGCCCGAACACTCTCACGGCAGTTGCCATTACAGAAACCAAGAACTAGCAACATATCAGTTTGTTCATTGAATGTGTACTCCATACCAACCACAAAATGTTTGAAATAACTCCTTCACAAAAACTTTAAATCGAAACAGAAAAAATACAATACATACATAAAATGAGTAGTATCGACAATTTTTACAGTTCTACAACATACATATCTGTCAAAATTATCAAATTGTTTATAGGGACCGTGCGTCATGACTTTAACGCTAACTGGTGACAAAAATGTGAACTTTATGGGGGGTATTTATTAATGTTTTATACGGCATTTATTGTTTAATAATTATTAATTAAATAAAGTTGAATTATTTTCGTAATATCATTATCGAAAAAACTTGTTGCATCCGTGGATGTTCAAACACATCACTTTGGAAACCTGGATTTCATTCGAAAGTAAAGAAATTTTATAAATTTCCACAGAGCACAACAATTAATGTCTCACACCCAATGATATACATAATTACAAAGATTGCTTATCCATATGTAAATCAGACGACGAAAAGCGTATTTCACTGGGCAAAGTTTTCTTTTTATTTAGTTTGTATCAATTTTGAGCACTTAGTTGTAAAGAAATCATTTACAGAACCGGTTTAGAAATTAGAATCTTTAGTGTTTTCTTGTCATTAAGATTTTTACATATTTAAATGAACATTTTATATAAATATAAGTTTACAGATAATTAATGGTTTATTCTGTTGATTAAAACTAATGTAGAATGTTATTATGAAATAAGAATGGCCAATTTGACAAAAATATCATGGCCCTCTTTACAATTTATTAACTATTTCTCATTTATTATTAAAATAAACAAATCATAAATAATACATTGCAATTGGGGGGTGGGTTGGCTCAGTGGTTCGAGTCATGACTTTGAGATCGGAAGGTCTCAGGATCAAATCCCACCGTTGGCCGGGATTTTTTAATTTAATTTAATTATTTAAAATTAATTCTGATGCCTTGGTAGGATTCCCCACTCGACCATTCACTGTTGGGTTCTAATTAACAGTGCTGTTCCTAAAGTGGCGCTGGGAAACAGTAACAAAGCCTACACAGAACACGAGGCTAATGGCCGTAGTAGTCGACGCCGTTGACACCAAATTAAAAAAAAATACATTGCAATTACTGTCAAAAGAGATTGCAACAAACTTTAAAATATTAAAAATCAAGTGATTTTTTTGTAAATTCTTTTAGTGACATTACCATTAAACATTATTCACAATAATAGATAAGTGTCCAATTTCAACTCTTACCAAAGTTGTTTATACCTCAAATCAAAGTTGTTTACATTACCTTTTCAAAATTGTATTACATATTGCAATTAAGTATTTTATGTAGTATTATTTCTGAAATGAGAGTAGTCTAAAATTATTTATATCAATCTGTTATAAAAATTGTTTAGGGGTGAGATTACAGAACGTCTGCAACTTTGCAGATCTGCAAATATGGCGGCAACTTTGAAAATCTGCAAATATGACTGACTTACACATGCAAGTGTCAAGTTTTCGTATTCCAAATTTGGGTTTAGTGTTGTTGCGAATTTGCAGATATTTTTTAGAATACTTGCATTTGTAAGTCCGCCATATTTGCAGATCTGCAAAGTTGCAGATCTGCAACGTTCTGTAATCTCACCCTAGATCTCTTAATATTATTTAACTACATGGAAACTCAACTTTCCAAATACATAATAACATGTCTTGAAGTAACACTTTAATTATTTTCTTTTTCTAAAGATTAAAATGCTGAAATTTTATTTTAAAACACATTTGGGCTAGAACGGCTCTATTTAGTGAGCTCTAGGAAAGGCATATTGCAACCCGCTTTTCATATTTTTTTTATAGATGGGTGAGCAATCTATAATATGTATCATTGAACATCTCATAAACGTCAGTGGATGAATGACATTTCGACTAACAAAGCTAAAAAGATTTATTATTATTACTATCAATCTTTTTTATTAATTTACATTTTTTAAATGTTATTGTAATACTTTTAAATTCAGTGTTACTAAATACCGATATTTTGACATTGGATACACTTGTTTAAAGGTACAACTTTACAATTTATTGTCACTTAGCCATTTAAATATTTTTGCTTAAAATGTACATACATGTCCAGATTTTAATAATGTTTTAAATTTTCATTTCATTTTGACCATGTACACGATTGTTTGGTACGGGCCGGTATCTATTTTTAACTATATTTAATATTTTAAAAAATATCCTCTATTATTTACTTGCAATGTTTACCCCATTTAATTCTAAAATTAAACACTATAGAGAGGGCTAACTTCGGCAGTAGTGCTGCCTCTATATTTCACGCACGGTCCCTATTGCAACGTTGAGAACCGCCAACTTAGTTTTCTTGAAAATTTTAAGTGACTAACCCTCAGTCCATAAATTTTTTTTTACTCAAATATCATGAGAGATACGTTTTTTGCAAGAGAGAAAAAATGCTACAAATAAATATAGCTCTCCACAAAAAAAATTTAGGGAACAGGGGCGGCCCTGAAAAAAAAATACGATGTCATTTATGGTAGGATTAGGGTTTTTACTCTTCCATAATTTCAGTTAATATAATTTTTGCTTTGAACAATTGCTCTTCAATTAAAATAGCTACACACCAAATTTTATAAAAATCGAACGAAGCGTTTTTGTGTTATTAAAAAAAATTGAAAATTTTCTTCCAACTTTGAAGCTTCCTCACAGGCAAACGATGGACTTTATGATATAGGTAATTTTGGCTCAATCGACCTATTTTGATCTCACCAACATACAGTAGATCTATGTACACGGAATTTTGGGACACCCTGTATAACTCCTCCCTCCTTAAGTTTTGAAAAATATGGAACTATTTTTCAAAACATCTTCTGTGGGATTTTTTAATTCAATTTCTTCGTTTTCTTTCTTCTAAATCTTCTTAAAAGTTGTCTTCTGTATTTAATTAATATTAAAATAATTATGCAAATAAAAATTACAAAAATTGTTTCAAAAGTGCTTGAATAATTAAAATTATTTTAAATTTCTTTAATTGGCTTTAATTGTTTAGAAATTTGATTAATTTCATATAAATCATTAAAAGTTATTTAGAAGTTTGATAAGACTTTGAAGTTTGGATTTTCTTCATGTCGATCTTCGGTAAAATAAATGGCTTTCCTCTGCTTAGTTGAATTTTGTTGATGTATCTTCTTTCATTTGCCCAAATTTCACAAGATTTTGGTATCTTGATTAATACAGGTGATCTTATGTCTATATACTGGTTACTGTTCATAGCCTGAGGGCTATGTTACTGTTACATTTTGCAAGAATTTGTTCAGGTTTTGACGGGATTATTAAGACTTCGTCTACTGCGATTTGTTCGAATACTGATTCTTCTAAATTATTATTTAAAATATGACAATTTGTCAAAGTTCTTCCTTCAAGAAGTTGGAGAGTACAATTATCTCTGGGGATGAAATTTTGTTGACAATAATAAATTTCTTCAAGGGATGGACATTCTTCTCGTTCAAACTGTGTATCTTGATGTTTTCGTGCCAAATAGGGGAATAAAGGTGTTCGAGAATGGATTTATTTTCTTTATTAATTTCTTAATTTAAATTCGCGTTATCTATTTTGACACTTTGCCCCACCTAAACGGTTCATGCTTTGGACCTTTTCAAAGAATCAAGAGACATCGATGTATCGCCAACAAAGTAACAAGTTCGTTCGCCGTCGCTTAATATTTGTGCCCTTGCTTCATGTGTGCCGCTCGCCGATCAGTCCAATATTCCAAAAGGTAAGGTGTCAAATACGTTATTAATTTATTTAGTTTGATTATTTGAATCAGCCCTTTTTGGCAGCATAACATCCGTTCTGTTTCATTTGGTCCTTCTTGCCTTTTGTTTAAATAATTAAAACGATTTAAAGTAATTATAACGTATAAAATTCGATTTTCTTTCATTTTCACTTTTTTTTGTTTTTTATATATACTCGCTTGGAGTATATCGCATCTAGCTTCAAATTATTAACGCAGAAAAGATATTATAATACTTAATAAAAATAATAATAAGTATTGCTTAAAATTTAAATTATTCAGGGATAATAATTTTATTATTGGTCAAAAGGTGACTATTTTAATAGACATATTTTACTTTTTGTTAGATCGTAAAACGAGATTACATTTATTTTTCGATTCTCGACCTTTGTGTCACCGTCTCAATTGCGCATATCCCAGAATTAAGCTGTATACGCCCATTATTGCCATTTGCCTCACCGCTGTCCATCTATCAATATATTTGTATCTGCCTCGCACTTTATCTATTTTACAATTATTGGACATCGTCGATTGCCTCTGTACGGAATTTTTCGATTTACTCACTTGAATTTTAAACCGCTTATAGTGTTGTTCGTTTACCTGATTTCGTAGATAGGTACTTTTATTATTTAAAAGTACGCTCGCTTTGGCTAGATTAATTTGTTTTTGTGAATTAGAATTCGAGTTAAATATTTTTGATTTAGAATGGCTGAAAAAATCGCTAAATACAAAACTTTGAGATCGTCTGCTTTAAATGAAATTAATGTTATTAGTTTGCTTGCTGATAAAGTTAGAACATACAAAGCAGTTCGCAGTTTTTTTCGCGTACGTTGCACTGATTTAGATGCAATAAAAGATGATTTTATGAAACAACATAATAATATTCTAACTGTACTCTTTAGTATTCCGGAAGATGCTGGGGGGGAAGATGTAACTAAAAAGGGGTTTTTATCTGAATATTATAAAATTAAAGCCGTTTTTGCCGAATTATTTGATAATGAAACGCATAATCTGACTCATGCTAATGTTGCCGCTAATTCTACTGTTATTATGCAGGATCATTCACATGTACGAATGCCAAAAATCGAACTTAAGAAATTTAATGGGGACTTTAAAAACTTTCGATCTTTTATGGACCATTTTAATAATTTGGTACATAATAAAACACATTTGTCAGACATAGAAAAGTTTGATTATTTAGTTGCGTCATTAGAAGGTAAACCTTATTATCTTATTCGTCATCTTCCTTTAATTGCCGCTAATTATCAAATTGCTTACGATATTTTATTAGACCGCTATATAAATCCTAGAAAATGTGCTCAAGCCCATTGGAATGAAATTGATTCTACTGTCAAAATTGACCCAAATAAACCAGAAGCATTAGAAAAATTACTAGATACATTTAAGGAAAACTTATCTGCTCTCGAGGTTTTAGGTTTTCCAGTAAAACAGTGGGACTTTGTCTTAACAATGATGCTCTTAAAAAGATTGGATCACGATACTAAATTGCGTTTTGAACTCAAACACCGTTCATCTGTCGTGCCTACTTACAACGATTTGCTTCAGTTTTTATCTGAACATTGCTTAGCTTATGACAACGCTGATGAGATTGCTGCAATTGAAGTTTTACCGCAAATTAATTCCAATCACAAATTGAAAAATTTTCCTCCACGTACTCGCTCTATGTTTGCCAATACTAAATCGCCTAATTTGACCTGTCTCTTATGTAAAAAAGATCATTCGCTCTATAGGTGTGAAAATTTTGCTGCAAAGTCTCCATCTGAACGACATGCCTTTTGTAAATCGAATCGCCTGTGTTATAATTGCCTTAGTAGCTCTCATGACTTGAGGTCATGTCGGAGCACACAACATTGTCGTCATTGCTCATCAAAGACTCACCACAGTTTACTTCATTTTGATCGATCCCCCTCCAGAAATTCGCATACTCCACAACCCGTGCATCCGTCGACTTCTACCGCTTTTTCAAATGTTAATAATACCTTTAGTAATGCTGCTATCGTTCTTAATGCTCAAGGAGAATTATCACATCGACACAAAGTTCTTCTAGCCACTGCTATCATTGATGTGTCTGATAGTAAGGGTAATTTTCGCTCATACCGCTGTATGTTGGACTCAGGAAGTATGACGTCCTTCATTATAAAAAAGGCAGCTCATAGCTTAGGTCTTTTTAAATCCGCCTTCTCCATTGAAATAAAGGGTTTAGACTCAATGTCAACCACTCTTGATACCGCTCGTGTTGCGTTAATTTGCAAGCCCTTTAATAAGTCTGAACCTAAATTATTTTTAGACGCTGTTATTGTTAATAATATTTGTGACCAGTTGCCCGATTCCGCTATCACAACCTCAAATTGGCAACACTTGTCCAATTTAAATTTTGCAGATCCGAACTTCTTTAAACCAGGTACGGTAGACTTACTGTTGGGAGCGGACGTTTTTTCGAAAATTTTGTTAAATGGGCATATTTCAGGAAAACAATCTGAGCCGGACGCTCTAAATACAATCTTTGGCTATGTTGTTCTTGGAAAAATATCATCCCCCGCTAATTTGTCTACCTCAACCTTTTTTTGCCAATCTTCGGACTGTACGATACTGGATCAAACCATTTCAAAATTTTGGGAAACTGAAAAGGTACCTGAAACATCTATTGCTTCTAACGATGATGAAATCTGTGAGAATATTTTTCTTGATACTCATTCTCGTAACGATGAGGGTCGCTACATCGTCTCTTTACCATTTAAATGTAAATTGCTACCTACATCTTTCATTGGCAGCAGATATCTTGCACTATGCAATTTTTACTCTTTAGAGCGTCGTCTATTGAAAAATAAAGATCTATACTTAGACTATTCTGCCTTTTTAAAAGAATACCTGGATCTTGGCCATATGGAAGAGGTTTCTAATCGATCTATTCCTATTTGTTCTTATTATATCCCTCATCATTGTGTAATCAAACCTAATAGTAGCTCGACTAAACTTAGGGTTGTCTTTAATGCCTCCGCACGCTTGCCTAATCAAAAATCGCTTAATGATCATTTATATGTTGGACCGAAACTCCAACAAGATATTGTGAATATCTTATTAAATTTCCGCCTTCATCCCTGGGCTATTTGTGCCGACATTAAACAAATGTACAGAATGATCTTGATTGATACTCAACACTGTGATTATCAACGAATTCTGTGGCGTTCTTCACCAAATTTACCTGTTCAGGACTATCGTCTTACCCGCGTTACGTACGGTGTCAATAGCGCACCGTATCTTGCCTTACGAGTTTTAAAAAAACTCATTGAAGATGAAGGCAACAAATTTCCGCTTGCCGCCAGGGTTATAAAGGACTTTTGTTATGTTGATGACTTTGTATTTTCTAGCCCTACTTTAGCAACAGCTAAACAAACTATTTTTGAATTAAATTCTCTCATGCAACTAGTTGGTTTCCGCTTACATAAATGGTCCAGTAATGATATTTCTATCTTAGACCATATTTCCGCTTCTGATCTTTCGAAAAACCCTCTTGATTTTGATATCAGCTCGCAAACTAGTACTATTAAAGTGCTTGGTCTTCAATGGAACCCGCTTGATGATTGCTTTTTCTTTTTGGTAAACCCAATCACAAACCGATCGTGTACAAAACGCATCCTGCTATCTGAACTTGCCAGAATATATGACCCCTTAGGCGTTATCTCACCAGTCACATTCTTCTGCAAATATTTAATTCAAAAACTTTGGATTTCTAAATTAAATTGGGATGCTACCCCAGACGAGTCTATTATTCGAATTTGGACTCAATATTAGCGCGAATTAAACCTCCTCTCTGAGCTCAAAATTTCTCGCTTATTTTCACCATTAATTTCTTCGTCCTCATGCCAGTTTGAACTTCATGGTTTTTGTGATGCCAGCGAGAAAGGTTACAGTTGCGTGATTTATTTTCGGATACTCGATGAACATAATAATATACATACCGCATTTGTATGCTCTAAATCTAAAATTTCTCCGATAAAAAGATTAACGATACCTCGTTTTGAGCTTTGTGGTTGCGTCCTTCTAACAAAAATGTTAACCTATGTAAAGACTACTTTTACAAAAACTATCAAATTAACTCGTATTTATGCCTGGTGTGACTCTCAAATCGCTTTATATTGGATAAAAGATGCTTCTCATCGCTGGAAGACCTTTATTGCTCACCGCGTTTCGTTTATACAACACAATTTCCCCCCTGATATTTGGAATTATGTAGACACTCATACTAACCCCGCCGATGTAGCTTCTCGAGGTGCTTTCCCTTCAGAGTTACTTACAAATAAAACATGGCTCGTTGGTCCCGCCTTCCTAAGAAAATCTAACAAATTTTGGCCACTTTTTAAAATACCAGCTCTCAATGTTCCACCCGAAAGCCAGGACTACCCTTTTTTCCCTAACACCCAATAATAATTGCATTGGAATGTTGTTAGAAACATATTCGTCTCTTCGCTCAGTTCAAAATATAGTAGGTTTTATCTTCCGCTTCTTTTTTAACGCATTACCGAGGGCTAGACATCATGATCCCCGGAAACAAGGGCCACTCTCTAAAAATGAACTTTATTCCGCACTTATTTTGTTGGTAAAATTTACTCAGCAATCTTATTTCCGAGAGGAACTTAAATCTTTAAAATTTTCCAAACCGCTTAAAAAATTAAATGTTTTCGTTGATGATGCAAATATTCTTCGCGTAGGAGGTCGCCTCAAACATGCATCCATTTCTTATTCCGCCAAGTATCCAATTTTATTACCTAGTAAAAGTAATTTGACGACCCTCGTAATTCGCTATGTTCATGAAAAATATTTTCATTCTAGTTTTCGAAGCACCCATTTCTTGTTATCTCAACAATTTTGGATTTTATCTGCAAAGCGTGCAATAAATTCAGTACTTTCAAAGTGTCTACGGTGCTGGAAACAGTCACCTACTGCCTTTCAACCCCCCATGGGTAATTTACCTTTATCTCGAGTTTCTCAGGTAAAACCATTTTCTCGCTCAGGAGTGGATTTTGCTGGTCCATTCAACATAACTATGTCTCGACATCGTGGTGTTAAAACTTGTAAAGCATACCTTTGTATTTTTGTGTGTTTTGCTACAAAAGCAATGCATCTTGAGCTTTGTAGCAGTTTAACAACTGAAACCTTTTTAGCTGCTTTGCAAAGATTTATCTCCCGTCGAGGTCGTGTGTCGCAAATGTACAGTGATTGTGGTACAAATTTCTTAGGAGCTAAACGTCAACTTCTGAGATTAATGGAGCAAGCTGCAGCTAAAGAAACAATTCATTGGCTCCCCAGTCCGGCTAGTGCACCACATTTTAATGGTTTAGTTGAAGCAGGCGTAAAAAGCGTTAAGTCGCATATTTCCCGCGTTATAGGGGAACAGATCCTTACCTATGAGGAATTTTATACCGTCCTGACGCTTATTGAATCTCTTTTAAACTCTCGTCCTCTTGTCCCGCTTTCGAGTGATGTGGATGACATTAATGCTCTTACCCCTGGTCATTTTTTGACCATGGAACCGTTATCAGCGATACCCGTTCCTGATTATAAAGAGCTCCCCCTGAATCGCCTTTCGCGATGGCAACTTTTGCAACGCATCCATCAGGACTTCTGGCGTAGATGGCATATAGAGTATCTGCATACTTTGCAACAACGCTCTAAGTGGTTGAACCCCACTGTAACTCCTGCTATTGGCACTCTTGTGCTAATAAAAGCGGACAATCTTCCGCCGTCTCAGTGGTATCTTGGACGTATTACAGCTTTGCATTCTGGAGACGATAAAGTCGTACGCGTCGCGACAGTCAAAACCAAAAATGGTGAGTTAAGACGACCAATGGTCAAACTCTGTCCATTACCAATTGAGTAAAATTTATACTTAGTTTTTTTATTGTTATAATTATATGCTGTCTATTAGAATACGATTCTTTTGTTTTGTTTTGTTTTAATTTTTTGAATGTATCATTTATTGTTAATTGCATAAGTATATATATATATTTTTTGCTTAAAATGCAACAATTGCATTTTCCCGGGGCAGAAAATGTTCGAAAATGGATTTATTTTCTTTATTAATTTCTTAATTTAAATTCGCGTTATCTATTTTGACACTTTGCCCCACCTAAACGGTTCATACTTTGGACCTTTTAAAAGAATGAAGAGACATCGATGTTATAAATAGATGCTTGAATTTTTCTTGATTTTTGCTTAAGATTGTAATTGATTTATTATAATACTGTACCATCTGTGAATAGGTCGGTAAGTCAAAAATTAAAGTTTTTCAGTATGGCCATTTTAAACATTTTGATGTTTTCGAAAAATACTAATTTTAAGTTGAGTTTCGTTTTTTTAGAAATAGGTTGTTAATTATGCAACCAACAATGTACATAATTATGACCTGTCAAATGATATTACTTAATGAAAAAAATCTGACTTACCTATTTATTCACCCCAAATTTGGGTGTTATTGTTGAGTTACTGATTTATTCTAGTGCAAATAAAAGGGACAAAAATTTATAAATATTTTTATTTATTTATGAAGAGCAAATTGAACTAATCCAAATAATATATATTTTGATTAAAAAAAAAACTAAAAAACTACTGATCATCTGGATCAATCTCTTCCAAATCCGGGTCTAAGTCTTTCATATCTGTAGTGGGCAAATTTCGGTAAAAGTTATGAAAAACTTTATCAATTAGCGGCAAAAGCGCAAGTGGGTCTTCCTTTTTTTCCTTACTAATAGGCAAAACCTTGTCTGTGATTTGGAGCAATGTGCTTGGTATATTGTGTTTTCCTCTTCTTCGGAAATTTACATATTTGAAAGGGTGCGAGACG
Source organism: Psylliodes chrysocephalus (assembly GCA_927349885.1). NCBI lineage: Eukaryota > Metazoa > Arthropoda > Insecta > Coleoptera > Chrysomelidae > Psylliodes > Psylliodes chrysocephalus. Next base: position 7,978,885 of record OV651818.1, on the reverse strand, counting down.
TCTAAACTATGTTTATACTTGACTATTCCGATTTCACTGTTATACTGGAACTACTGAACTGGCTGCCACAAAAATTTTTCTCCATCAGTGTTAACTTTTTTAACGACTAAGGCTCCTTTTTCTAGACTGCTGAAGTCCAAGAAATTCTCTTGTTTCATTACTATTACTTTGAAAGGTTTTTTTCTCCTGCAGGATCTTACCATCTGATACCAGTCGTTAGGGTGATTAATCTTCATATGAGTTCTCTTTTTTTCTTTCTCTATGAGGGCATTATCGGTATCACACTCCATGTGAGTGTGACCACTGACTAAAAACATGTGATTTATAATTTTAATATTGGGGCATTTTGATAAAACAAAGCTAAACATAAAAGCGACTTGCTGGTTTTTGTTTTGGCCTCCGCAAGTGTCCGAGTAGAAAGTTACCTCTTCCACATCACGAAGTCCCAACAAAAAGCGGTAAATACAAGAGGCTACCCAGACAGCACACCAAATCCTTTGGATATCTACTGAACATCCCAATATCCACTGAATGTCCAATCCATGGTAGATATATGTATATTTTATATCCATGAGATGTAATTTATAGACATGCAAATGTCCATAAATAATAGTAATTATATAGCAAATTATTAAAAAATTACGCCATTGTGCTCGCCATTGTAAAATTAATTTTTTTAAGGTGTATTCAATATCCCATGAACATCGACTAAATATATCAAAGTCTAGGCGCGAACGCAAACCATCGTGGATATCCACTAGATGTTATTTGATTCTGCTTACTAAGTATAGATGGCGATACCACTATCGCATCTACTCATGCTCGACCCGCCGTAATAGAGTTCGATCGAAATTTTTGTCCTACAGACTTCATTAGAGACTGGAGTCGAGAATTTCCATCTATTGCTGAAGAGTCCTAATAAGGATGAATTTCTCCTTAGTGGGCAAAATCAAAGGCAGAGTGTTGAAAATATTTTAAGTGTTGAAAATATTTTTTATCTCTGCTATTTTCTTTTGACGTTATTCAATAATCATTGGTTACTTATGAACCTCTACTAAAGATACCCATAAAATATTTTGTTGAATATCCGAATATCTTCTATATCCTGGGATATAGACGGACATTTGGTTGGATATCCATATTGGATATATTGAATATCCACAAAATATATTCTATGGATATCTCTGGCACAGTTTATAGCTTAAAAGAATCAGTTCGCTCACTCGGACTAATTGGATGTTCCAAAATAACATCCACTCCAGGGATACAAATTCAGGATGCGCAGAAGACTGCTGTTTGAATATAGGCAGTTGTCATGGTATAAAAAATGGCAGTTGTCATATATTGTATTAGGCATTCCAAACAAATGAACTGCCAGTGGGAAGATTTGATATATTATTATCCAAGGGTTGCGACATACGATATATTCTGTTTACAATACGTAAAATCACGAATAATGGATTACATTTAAATATTTTATGTCAAACACAATAAAAATAAGATACATTTTTTCATAAATTGGCAGGCTTTGTGACTATTATTTCGAATAAAAAAACACGTTCAAGATGCAAGACTATGTCTCTATCCCTTAGATATACCAGACCTTCTCACTGACAGCTATTGTTTGACAGATCGTCGGAATGCTTAATTGGTAATAGTAAGAGAGCCCACTGCAAATTACGACCACCATCTGATAACAAAATGAAACATGCTCCAAAGACATGTAACAACATTGTACTTTACCAAATTGCACCTGTGCCAATCTGTAATCCAGAGCAAAGTGGATAAAAAAAATTATTTTATATTCAAAAAATTATATAAGACATGACAGCGATAATGGTGTTTTCTCTGAAAATTACAATCCTAATTCATTGTGAACCTAGCTTTTAAACCTGAATTATTAATATTTTTACCTAACTTTGGCAGAGATATTCAATAATAATTATAAACTCTTGTTAAGTAGTATTTTTGTCGTTTCTATGACAACCTGTGAAAATGAATCAAAACAATAGGCATACAAATAAATTCTTAAATCAGCAAAAATTGATTCATTTAATGATTTTTTACCTACTAATCGTGTGTAGATGTTTTTGTGCGATGTTAAGAGGAAGAAAATGTTTCCCGTTAACGATATATATCAAGATATATTTGAATATGTTATTAGAGAGTTATTGCAAGTTCACATAAGGTGAGTCACTATTAGTGCCGCTATTATTTTGACATCTGAGCATGCGCAGATCACTAACTTTAATAAAGATTGTGCCTGTCCTTAATAGAGAGATATTGCAAATTTCTATAAAGCCAGCCACTAATAGTGACATCGTAATTAGAGTCAAATAAATTCTATAATAGTACCTAATATTAAAGAGGCATTAGAAATTATAATTTTAGAAGGTTTAAATGACGAGCGCATCCGAAAGCTATAAAGTCGCCACTACCTGCTTAAACATCCACAATTACAATTAAGGACAGGCACAATCCTTAATAAAGTCAGTTTTAGAACATAAACATCTGCGCATGCTTAGATGTCAAAATAAGAGCGGCACTAATAGTGACTGACCCTAAATGAACTTGCAATAACTCTCTTATTAAGGACAGGTACAATTTTTATTAAAGTTAGTGATCTACGCATGCTCAGATGTCAAAATAAGAGCGGCACTAATAGTGACTGACCTTAAGTGAACTTGCAATAACTCTCTATTAGGCATTCCAACGACCTGTCAAACAATAGGTGCCAGTGGGAAATTCTTGTATATTTAAGGGGGTAGCGACATAGTCTTGTAACTTGGACGATATTTTTATTCGAAGTAGTACTCGCCAAGCCTGCCAATTTATGAAGAAATGTATAGGTGAGTTTTTTAAATATTATTTTTATTGTGTTTGACATAAAATATTTAAATGTAATCCATTATTCATGATTTTACGTAAAGTAGATAGAATACACCATATGTCGCCACCCTTAGATATACCAAACCTGCCCACTGGTAATTCATTTGTTTGGAATGCCTAATTATCTGGAAAACTTTAAGGGCAAACAAAATTAGCGCTGTCATGCCTTATGTGATTTTTTTAATATAAAATATATTTTTTTTAAACACTTTGCTCAGGATTGGGATTGTCACAGGTGCCATTCGGTAAAGTACAATGTTTTTACAAGCTTTTGGGGTATATTTTAATTCATTATCAGATGGCGGTAAAAATTTACAGTGGGCTCTTGGGCTATTATGATTTGATTATGTATGCGCCAGGGATACAAATCCGAGTTGCGCAATGTATAAACTGGAACATTGAGATCAAAAGTGCCGACGCAGAGTGAGCGAACTGATTCTTTAGAGCTATAAACTGTGTCTCTGGGATTTCTTGTATTTTCTGGAAGATACCTATTAGATATTTTGCTGAATATCCATTAGGATATCTTCTATATTCTGGATATAGACGGACATTTGGATATCCATATTAGATTCACGGAATATTTCTGATATCCTGTAGATATATTGGATATCCACAAAAGATATTCTGTGGATATCTCTGGGATTTGGTGTGTTGTCTGGGTATCTGATTGCCACCTCTTGCAGCAGTTGATTCGTCCCACATAAAACATGTAACTTCATTTGATGTTAAATCGTGAACGGTAAGGTTGAACGTCCATAGTTGACGTTTATAAAAGACAGTGTTTGCTGTTAAAAAGGGTGTAGGAAGACACTGTTGAAGATCAAATGTATATGCTTTTTTTATTATCTGAAGCTGCAATCTCCTTATCATTCTGTTTTGCATTGTATGCATTTTTTGCGAGCTGATGGTGTTTATCCCTCTCTTGTGTCAAATTATCTTTCTCCTCGCCCTCAGCGACCATTATTTTTGTTTGGAAAATATCACACTTAAAACAAGTATCCTGTTTAGGTTTCTTGAATGCAAGGTTCAAACTGTAAAAGCAGTTCTTGTACAATGTTAATGAGACCGGTTTGTCTACTGTTTCTTTGTACATGTCATACATTTTAGCTATAGACAAGTCACTGGACAAGTACTTTTTAGATGTTCTGTTTCTACAGTATAGCCCAATCGGATTAGTATTTTAGATTCTGAAAAATTCGAAGCAGCAATTTTCCTTCGGAATTCGTTGGAGGGGGTCTCTGGTAGTCTAAATTCAAAAAGTTGGGATTCCAAAGTTGTCGTTACCTCCGCCATCTTGATTTAAAGGGTTATTTTTTGTATCTTGAATAACTCATTTATTTTCAATTTTACACGGAAAATAGTTTTTACAAAAGTTATTTAAAATTAAATTTCCTACAATTCTGCTTTTTTTTGTACGATCGATTTTTTTCGATTTATACCCAAAAAGAGGGGGTGAATTTTTGGTTATAGAATAACTCGTTTATTTTCAATTTTACGAGAAAAATTGTTATAAACAAAGTTGTTTAAAATTAAATTTCCTACAATTCTGTTTTTTTTTTGTACGATCGATTTTTTTGTATTTATCCCTGAGAAGAGTGGGGGTGAATCTAAGTATTGTATTGTCACGTTTATTATTGATGTTGTACCATTATTTTTTCTGTTTGTTTTTTTTTTGCTGATTTTCAAAAATGTTATTTGGTACAATTATGATTCCGATTTTTTCTAAAGTACCCCCACTCTTCTCAGGGATAAATACAAAAAAATCGAGCGTACAAAAAAAAACAGAATTGTAGGAAATTTAATTTTAAACAACATTGTTTATAACAATTTTTCTCGTAAAATTGAAAATAAACGAGTTATTCTATAACCAAAAATTCACCCTCTTTTCGGGTATAAATTGAAAAAAATCGATCGTACAAAAAAAAGCAGAATTGTAGGAAATTTAATTTTAAATAACTTTTGTAAAAACTATTTTCCGTGTAAAATTGAAAATAAATGAGTTATTCAAGATACAAAAAATAACCCTTTAAATCAAGCTGGCGGAGGTAACCACAACTTTAGAATCCCAACTTTTTGAATTTAGACTAACACAGACCCCCTCCAACGAATTCCGAAGGAAAATTGCTGCTTCGAATTTTTCAGAATCTCAAGCCTGTTCTTCACCTAATCCGATTGGGCTAAAAAGTGATGGCTAGAAACAAACCAAAGAATTAAAGTTATTTAAAATTAAATTTCCTGCAATTCTGCTTTTTTTTGTACGATCGATTTTTTTCGATTTATACCCGAAAAGAGGGGGTGAATTTTTGGTTATAGAATAACTGGTTTATTTTCAATTTTACGAGAAAAATTGTTATAAACAAAGTTGTTTAAAATTAAATTTCCTACAATTCTGTTTTTGTTTGTACGATCGATTTTTTTGTATTTATCCCTGAGAAGAGTGGGGGTGAACCTAAGTATTGTATTGTCACGTTTATTATTGATGTTGTACCATTATTTTTTCTGTTTGTTTTTTTTTTGCTGATTTTCAAAAATGTTATTTGGTACAATTATGATTCCGATTTTTTCTAAAGTACCCCCACTCTTCTCAGGGATAAATACAAAAAAATCGAGCGTACAAAAAAAAACAGAATTGTAGGAAATTTAATTTTAAACAACATTGTTTATAACAATTTTTCTCGTAAAATTGAAAATAAACGAGTTATTCTATAACCAAAAATTCACCCTCTTTTCGGGTATAAATTGAAAAAAATCAATCGTACAAAAAAAAGCAGAATTGTAGGAAATTTAATTTTAAATAACTTTTGTAAAAACTATTTTCCGTGTAAAATTGAAAATAAATGAGTTATTCAAGATACAAAAAATAACCCTTTAAATCAAGCTGGCGGAGGTAACCACAACTTTGGAATCCCAACTTTTTGAATTTAGACTAACACAGACCCCCTCCAACGAATTCCGAAGGAAAATTGCTGCTTCGAATTTTTCAGAATCTCAAGCCTGTTCTTCACCTAATCCGATTGGGCTAAGTAATGACTTTCATAATTCGGAAACGACAAAATGTGATCTTTAGCGTTTTGAATTTGTTCCTCCGATCGCTTATTACCTGAAGGAGCAATTCCACGACTATCGGGCGGAATGATTCCAGAAAATGATATTTTTTTTTCGCTACTATTTCAACAAATCCTTTAGTTTCACCAAACGTTGCAATAAAGCAAGATTTACAAATTGGCTTTTGTGTCCCAGAAATAACGATGCTATACTTATATGAACATTCTCTATGTTTTTTCCTTGGTCCTAGCTTTTCCGTTTTCTTTTCATTGAAATTAATTAGATAAGCTATATAGTTAGCCCTTTTATCGCGACTTCCCAAGTTCCAACAGTCTTGGAAGCATCTATCCCGGTCCTCACCAGAGAACCTCTCATTACATTTTAGACGACATGCTTGTAATGGCTTCATATTTCTAGACTTTACAACTTTTCCTTTTTCAGTTGTATAACTTTTGCCAGCATTTCTCAGTTCTTTACTTTCTTGCCTTTGATTTCGTGTCCTTCCCTGTTTCTTCTTTTTCTCCGAAGTTTTTTCCGTAATATTTGAGATTTTTTGCACTGGTACATTTTCTTTCTCAGTTTTATCAGTGGCATCATTTACGTTTGCATCCTCAACACTATTGTTTTTTTCTGTGCATTTTTTCTTCTTTGGAGTCTCTAAAAAAAAGCTTATTAAGGTAATACGAATTTAAAGTAATAAAGATCTTTACCTGTATCTAGATAATCACTTTTATCGCTAAAGTCTATTCAAATTTAATTTACGCCTGATGTAAACAGAAGCAGGTGGACGCTAAAATTGAGCAGGGCCGTATTTTACTTTTCCGTCTTGCAAAAATGTAAAATAAAAGAGTGTAATTGTGAAATTATTTTTTTATTACGATAAAAACATATTTTGTAAAGTAAAACTTTAAAATAAATGCCATACACGGTCTCCCAGACTTTAGTAGTGACATTTCTGGACGAAGATAGGTGAGCGACATAAACTGCATTAGCTTGCAATACAAATTAATAAATGTATTTGACTTTAAAAGAGATGGTTGCATTATATTTAGTTCATTACATATGTCTACTGTGATACAGAGCATTAAAACAATCATATTATAAAATTATATTGTACAGGGTGTCCAAATAATTGCAAATTCTTTAATAGCTAATATATATCTACTAAAAGCATTAAAAAAACTTTAAATATAAGAGGTATTTGGTATTTGATTTAAAATTGTGCATCTTAAAAAGAAACCTTCTGTATTTTTGATAACTTTTGTTCTTTATTGTTCTTGTTCTACTAGTATTTAGATTAGACAACTTGTACCCTGTATTATAGCAATCTTCCTTACTTGACTTAGCACTATTCTGAATCGGATAAATTAGACTTGAAAGGCTATCTTCATTAATCAAAATTACAAGTGGTTCTACCTGAACCTCTATATTATCCAACTCCCACATTTTTACTTCAACTTTTTGGCGAACATGGTCGATACACTTTTTCCATTTTTCTGGAGAAATTAATAATATTACTTCTTCAAAAAGAATTTTAATGTCTCCAGATTTAAATGTTGAGTTTTTATCTGCTACATATTGTTTAACGTCAACCTAGATTAATTCAATAGGGTTAAGTTCACAATGATACGGAGACATGTGAAGTATTATGTTGTTTTGCTGCTTAGCCATTTCATCTATTACATACCTATCATAATGTTTATGTTGCTTACCAAGTTTTAGAAGTTGGATCTTAAGCATTTGGTAGTCGAATTCAATTTTTTTCCCTCATAGCCATTTTTAAATATCACCTTTTTTTGACGTCGTAGATATTTTTTCCAGCTTTCTCGAATAATAATGCAGTTATCTTCTAATTTTGGTAGGGTGTTTGAAAACCACTCTTTGAACGATTCTCCACACATTACTTCATGGTAGTCACCGGATTTTTCAACTCAAATACATAAAGTGCATTAGTGACAAAGCCTTCTTCACTTCCAATATGGCATATAATGAGCTGTTTTTACGCACATACCTGATGGGTTTTTAAAACCAGTTAAAAGTTCATCCAAGAAGGCTTGTCTGGATGAAAAAAACCGACATATCGAAACATACTTTTGATTTGGTGTGGCCTGCGTTAATCCAAGTCTCATCAAGATAATATATTTTTTGCTTTTCTTCTCTGTACCGTTTTATTTTTTGTGGCGTAGGACGAAACAATTTCATTTTTGTCTAAAAGCAAACTATTTTTTCCTCGAGTTTTAAATTTAAAATTAAGGGTTTTGAAAAGCTTGTAAAATGTAGCTCGCTTAAAAGTAGACAAATATGGATCATCGTTGACTTCTTATAAAACCTTATCAATTGTTGGAAGTTAATTTCTAAAGAACAATTGATGTACTTTGCGCCTTATTGCATTTTTATCAAAATCATCCACTGAGCCACTAATTTGTTTATAACGTAGCTTTCTTTTTGGTTCAGAAAATTTATGAATCTGCCTATACTCCTTCATAACATTAGAAACGGTTTTAGCGCACATCCCTGTTTTATCAGCAACTCTCCTTTCAACATCATGTACCAACATATCAGGGTTCTATAAAATTTAATGCTTATAAATATTAAGAACCATTTCTTTAGTACGGATGACCAAATATCCCTTTTTCAGTCGCTTTTTAGAAGGAGTAAAAACATTTTTCTGGACTTCATCTGCTGTATCTGTGGAGGACATAGTGTCACGCAGCAATTACAAAATATAGTCAATTAAATGTCCATAAAATAGAGTAAAACATGTTCAAACTAACAACAACCACAAAAACAAAAAAAAATAAATAACACAATGTATGTATATCTAAACTATAATATAATGAATTATAATCAATCAAACATACAAAATGTCCAAACTAACCAACACGGTGAATGCTACCAAAACGCCGTTTATAATTATCCAAATTGAACTGAATTCGACTCTAACAAAAAATATTTGCGCGTCGTCTAAATGACTAACGACCGATTAACCAATAGAAGCGCAAAAAAATGTCACGTGAGCTGTTGCTGGATGGGAGAAATTGTTTTGACGCGGCGTAAATGAAATCTGAATAGACTTTAGATGCTCCTATGTCTGTAGAATAATCCGGATCAGCGATGCTGTCATCTGATTCAAAAACATATCTAATTTGGTTTAAATTGCCGTCAATTAAATCAGTTAAATTATGAGTACTAGTCGATTGAACTGGATTAGCATTAAAACACTCTACGACTGCAGGATTTGTCTCAAAGCATTGGATGTTATCCTCGACTAAAATATAATTTTCATTCATTTCTGAAAATAAAAAAACATTCAAAATAAAGTGATTTACATTTTGTTGCAATTTCTTACTTTGACGGAGTTTATAGGAATTTTTACAAACTTGGCAACACGCATTATTATAGTATAGAACGATGCGTTTAATTTGCCAGATTTTCCTAGCTCCTAAACACCGTCTTTAGGTACCTACACTTACGGGGTTATGATCGACAAAGTAATGTTATTTTTAACAGACACGTTATTTGTGAACAGGTTGTAATTTCTATGTGTTTATAAAATAACAGACCTGTTAAAAATAACACAGGTTGTCAATCATAACCCCTTTGGCAAACAGAAAAGTACTTACACTAAACACTTACCTGGTACAAAAATATCTTTAGGAGTACGTTCCCAGATAACAATTATGCATTCTTAGCATATTCTCAGTATATGCTTTTTAAGAATGTGCATATGCTGAGAATATACTTTATTTCATTTGGAACATTCTCAGAATATACCAAGAATATGCTACGTGACGTTGTTTATACGTGCTATGCAGATGCTGAGAATGTACTCGAGTATGTGTACAGTATGCAATAGGTATCTACTTTAATTTGATAGTACGTTCTAAGTATATGCTTAGTATTTAAATATAGCATATGCTAGGCATATACTGGACACCCTAATACAGGATGTTTCATTAATATTAAACAATAAAGAATAAGTGTACATAATGAAATCTTTATTTCAAAAAATTCATACTTATTCTTATTTTTAATACAAATTCTTTCTTTGGCCTTAACCAACCAAGATTTTATTGTATCAATTGCTTGAGTTTCATTTGCTTGATTCCATTGGATATTCATCTAAAAAATAAAAAAAAATCAACAAACTTGATACATACAGTATGGTTCAAATGAAAGGAATAAATTCATTATAATGGAAGTAGCTGGTTTTTCGAAAAAATGCTCGGACAGGTCAATTTTGTTTACTTAAAGCGCAATTTTTTAAATAAAATTCAATTTTCCCCCACTTCCCATTTTTGGTCAGTGTCGTAATTGACAATTTTTTTAAATAGCAACCCCAATTTTTTTTTCTTGATTTTGATAGATCTTGCAATTTCCTACTCGGAAACATAATATTTGAAATATCTGACAACAATTTTTTTTGAAAAAAAGTCATTTCAAGATCAGATACATAAATTTTATGTTATTTTGAAACACAATAAATTAATAAAAGATAATTATTTGTAATTAAATGCTTAATCTAACAAAAAATAATAAAAATAATAATAATAATAAAAAGAATTTGTGAAATTGTCATTAAATTCGTTTTATTATTATTATTAATATTATTATTATTTTTTAAATTAAGCACTTAATTACAAATAATTATCTTTTATTAATTTATTGTGTTTCAAAATAACATAAAATTTATGTATATGATCTTGAAATGACTTTTTTTCAAAAAAAAATTGTTGTCAGATATTTCAAATATTACGTTTCCGAGTAGGAAATTGCAAGATCTATCAAAATCAAGAAAAAAAATTGGGATTGCTATTTAAAAAAATTGTCAATGACGTCACTGCCCAAAAATGGGAAGTGGGGGAAAATTGAATTTTATTTAAAAAATTGCGCTTTAAGTAAACAAAATTTACCTGTCCGAGCATTTTTTCGAAAAACCAACTACTTCCATTATAATGAATTTATTCCTTTCATTTGAACCATACTGTATACAAATTAACTGTACATAGCTAATGGAATATTTTTGTCGAACGTGAAACATTAAAAATTATACATGGCATTTCACAAACAAAAACAAGAGTTACATAAATGATTATTATGTTTAGTGAAACTTTAAATATATTTTTGTTAATTACTTACCACCATTTTGTAGTTTTCCACCTCCTTTAGCTAATTTTCTAGTTCTTCCAGGTCAATTTCTGGCCTTACAGGATTTTTTTCATAAAAAGTGTGTATGTAATTCTGGTAACACTAAATTTTAGTTTAAATCCGCCATTAGTATTAACCATATTAATAAATTCACACTGGCAATTAATATTTGGGATATCCTGTGTTCTAACATCACTTATAGGTCCTAAAAACTACAAATATTGTAAAATTTGTTTATTTTTGTATAGAACACACGATGCAATTAATTTTTACTAATTTACTTACTGAAACGAATTTGTAGGAATTGTAGGTTATGTTATTCTTCTTCTTATCTTTTATTAAGGTTGTTTTTGCGTTTTTGCTAACGAATTAATAGATCGGCATCTGGGAAAAATTTATATATTCATATAGATATGTATATAAACGTTTTTTACATGTATTTTGTGTTAATTTTTACCTGCAAGCATTTAGAACATTCTCAGAATATGAGGTACATGCTGGGTATATGAATTTTAGTATCTTCTTAGAATGTCCTGTTATAGCACGTGCTCAGTATATACTTTTTGGAATATACTTTTAAGGCACGTACTCAGCATATACTTTCTAGAATATACTTTCAAAGTATATACTAGGTATATTCTAAGAACATTCTAAAAAGGACATACTAAAAAGAACATAAACAGAACGTTCTTAGTATATTCATAGAACATTGATGTTATGTGGGTTCAGGCATATCGTTTTCCATAAACACTTCCAAGGCATTTCTCATAATTTGTTTAGATCGTTTTGACATTTTTTAACTTCTAAAATAGCTAATAATCATTAAATTACCGGCACGTTGTTTACTTACTTCCTAACCTTAAAAACTCAAAACAACAAAATTACTTACCTAGTTACTTCCCATTCAATCGTTTTTCCCGCTGTTACTTTTGTCATGTTAATAAACAGGTAATTCAAGATATCGACAAAATTAATCAAATTTCAACGTGTTAAAGCGAGTATTTCGACATATCTGGTGGTTCACCGACTGAATATTATGTACACGGATAGTCAAGTTGAGTTACATTATTTCACACAAATATTAACAATCTTGAATATTAGAGAAGTGGATATACCTTTTATGCTTGTTTAATATGATCAAGTGAATAAATATCACTCAACCCCTCTTCCCTAATCAATTTTGAGGGGTAAAGGCGCCCCCTCATAGGGGGTTGCTCGTTCAAGCCTCAAATATACGTCAAAAGATGTCCCCCAAAGAAAATCATCTGACATGTTTCGGGAAATTTTTCCAATTACTATGGGATAAGAAATATACGGGGTGGCTCGTCTGAGATGGAACACCCTGTATGATGCACTGAGTTTAATTTAACTAGACTTAGATTACCGACTGACTGACTGAATCGAGCGGGCAATGCTTGCTTATATACTTTCCACAAGATATTCCTGAACAGTACAAATCTGTTGCGAAGGGTCTACTCACCTCGACGTGTCTAGCCAAAGCCGTCGCGAAAGAAGAGGAAAGATATTCTGCACCGGCCTCTTTACTTTTATAAAAACAAACAAAATCTAGATATTTCTAGTTTCTCACTTTGTTTTTTATTTAGTTAGGCTAAATGTCTTGGTTCAATTAATTATGAAGCTTTCACATTATTTGGCAGCGCCCCTGTGAAGAGGCTGAGGCTCCAAGGGGCGCTGCGTCACAGAGTCTGGCAATCACTGGTTTAGACTAAGTGCGGAACGAGAAGCAGAGACTATCGCAGATAGAGGTGAAATTTGTTTTTTGGGATAGGTCCGATTTATTCATAACTATTTTCTTTTGGACGATTTTGAAAAATTCCCGAAATGGGGGATGTTCAAAAATTTTGAAATTTTTTTTATGAATAATAGAGTTAAAAATAAAACTACATTTTTTTTTATTTTTTTTTATCTATTCATTTGCCAGAGTTATGAATTTTTAAAATTTATGAGGTCACCGGGAATAGACCAATAGGAGCTAGCGCCACAACGTTGCCGGTTAGAAGGTTTACGAGAAGTGATGTACGTTCGTTTGTGTACTCCTTCTTACTTTTAGACTTCTAAAACATCGTTAAAAAAATATCTTTTAAATATATAATATCAAATGTTTTTTGAAACTATTATTTCTGATTAAACATTTACCATATTTAAAGTTTCATTGTTTTAAAAGTTATTTAATAATTCAGAAAATGGCAAAATGGCAGCACTGTATGTCATCTGTCATAGTGTCTCAATCAAGAATTTATTTGGAATTTGAGTGTTTAATTTTGTACTTTTTATAAATATTATGACTACGAAAAAGTGTTTTGTTCCAGAATGTGATAATGATTCACATTCATCTTCACAAATATTTATTAGTGATCCTAGAAATTTGGAAAGAAGAAAATCAACCTTCTACTAGCGATGTTTCTCGTCAACTTTTTGATATAAGATTGGAAGGGTCGTTATAGGCATTGAGACATTTCCTTTGTGCATTGGCGATAGAAGGGGACACAATAGATCTTTTAGGTCGCAGTGTATTAACACCCCATTTTCAACATAACATAAGATGTAGCAGCAATTTCTTAACATAAGATGTAGCAGCAATTTCGACTAATTGTCCCCTTCAGGAAATTCAAAATGAGGCTACTATAAATTCTTAGGTGTATAACCTAAAAACCATTCTGGAAGAAAATCCAGAATCTCCTGAAAGTTTTGAAGATAGCGAATTTATTCATCATTTTCTGGAAGAATTAGTGATAAAGAAATAATAGAAAAATGTGGGTATTTAAACAAACTGGTTCCTGGATCCCATATAATGGCAGATAGAGGGTTTAAGAATATTTAGCCATTACTTAAAAACATGGGATGCACTTTAGTAAAGCCACCTAGTGTATCACAGACTGAAAAAAGTTCTCCAGAAGATGTACAATTAAGTAAAAGAATAGCATCTCTAAGAATACATGTGGAAAGAGATATAAGAAGGGTTAGAGAATTTCACATGTTAAAACCACATTCCTGTGTGAATTTTAAGCAAGTACATTTACTTAGTAATATCTACATAATTGCTTGTTAACTTACAAGAACCTATTTTGTAAGAGTAAATATTAATTTAATAAACTTTTTTTATTTGTTTTTTAATTTAATTTACCTAATCACATTTCAGGGATTATAATGAAGAGTTTTTAAACAGCCAATGTAATTTTTTTATAAAATTTTAACTTTTCGAGAAAATCAAAGCGGAATGAATACCTGTACATGCATAGATTTGGGACCTATTTGGCACCTATTTACAGCAGTTTAAAATGAGACATTTTAACAAAAACAACCAAGTTCAGTTGAATGTGGTAGCAAAGTCTATATATTCCAATAAGTCGGGTAACTACATGTGGTATCACTGGTGATAAATTTAAAAATATCACAATTCTTGCCACCTTTTTCAAAAAACCAGCAAGTGTGCCTTCTTATCAATCCTAGACGAAAATGACAACATTGATAAATGTGAAAAAAATATTTAATGTTGCTATTCCTTATTATGAGAGTAAAACATAAATCTAAGTAAAAACAACCAATATCAAAGGGTTATAATTTTTCTCTGTCAAACCAAATATAGCACAAAATTAAAAATTGATCATAGGTTAAGCTAAAGTAATACCTCTATTGATAGTAGCTTTAAAAAAGGAGAAAGAATAATATTGACTTAAGTTATATTTTTTATTTATTATTATTAACATTGGTTATTTTTAATAAAAACCCTTCAATTATTGTTTACAAACAAAAATGTAAAAATCTGTGAAAATTTTACTTATTAACCTTGTAATAAAAAATAAAAGTACTTAAATAAGAAAAATGAAGTAAAAAACTTTATTTACAAATAAAAAATATAAATATACAAATCCTAAGAATATAAAAGTACTTAAATAAGAAAAATTAAGTAAAAAACACTTTATTTACAAATAAAAAATATATATACAAATCCTAAGAATAACTAGCCATTAAACATTTGAAAGAGGTTTCTTTAACAATCTAGCCAAGTCTACATCAATATTTAGGCATTTTGATAATTAGACCCTTTCCAACAACACAGTAGATGTTACAGATGGTTCCTCACTTCTTCTATGAAGCCAGCAAAAAAGCTACAACATGTTTACAACCGCCTGAAAAAAATAAAAGGGTTAGATATGCAGTTACAAAATAAATATTTATATAACCAGCTACAAAATGCCTTATTTTATATAACAAGACGAGTAGAGCTTTACTAGCTCTGAATGAAGCCAGTAAAGCACATCGGCATTTTAAAACTTTTTATAAAAACAATCTCACCACATTTTCAGATTTTTGAAATATTATAGAGCTTTTCAAAAAAAAACTTATTTTTAAAAATACAAGTTTTTATTTTTTAAACAGCTATGTCTCATTTTAGGCTCTTGAGTAATATAAAATTAAAAATTAGGGGATGCTTTGTTAGCTTTAAACGAATCCATCAGAGCACTCCAGTTTTTTTTAACCACACCACGTTTTTAGGCTCCTACAATATTATAAAATATTCTGAAAAATTTGGCATTTTTAAAAAAATTCGCAATTCCTTGCTGACTTCAAAGTTTTTTTTCTGAAAACAAATATACTTACATTTTTAGGATTTTAAAATAGCCTAAACATGTGTCATAACTAGTTGTTTTTAAATATAAAAAAACAAATTAAAAACTGAAGTGTCCTGCTGACTTTGTTCCAACAAAGCACCATGTCTTTTTTAAAAATATAATTTTTTTTTTAAATTTATAATATTACAAGTGCATAAAAATATGGTGGCATAAAAAACAGAGGTGCTCTGCTATCAGAGCATTTTGATTTTTGCAGAAAACGAGGAGCATACAATTTTTGAAAGGGTATAAAAATAGTTTAAAAATATGGCATAGATTTTAACTCAAAATTTCATAGATGCTCTGCAGCATCAAAATTATTACTAGGTTCACTAACAAAATCTATTTCTAGATCATTTTAACACTTGCTGGGATTACAATGTCATTTTATATGTCAAAATTAGAAAAAAATATTTATAGGAATAATGGGCCTTATACATTGTTTATTATATGTGATATAAAAACAATAGGCAGAAGGACTTCGGTCAATAGCCTATTGGACTGAATTTTCAGTTCAATAAATGACAATTATTATTATATAAAAACAAAAAAGCGTAATAAATAATACAAACCTTGAGATGCAGCATATCCTAAGCATTGTGCACTAAAAATTTCATTTTTGTTAATTACAACAACCAAATCATAAGGTTTTTGCCGTACTTTATGTTCAGGTGTAATTTGTCCCTTTACTGTGCAGTATCTCCTCTCTTAAGTTGTACATGGAAAATGGCATTATCTCCATATTCTTGCTCGGCAGATCTACAAATAAAACATTATTTAATTAAGTGATTAATTTTTTAGTATTTTCAAGAGCCATACATTTGACCTAATTATAAGATATTTTTACCAATTTTTATTATTTTTCTGTGTTCTAAATTATTTTATAAAACAAACATATTTGTGTCCTTATTATCTCAATTTAGAAATAATATCATAGATTTATCCATGTAAACATTAGACATGTGTACAATATATGTAAAAGAGTGTATGTACAATTACAAAAAATGAAAATGTACTTAAATTACAAAATTATTTACAATGATATGTAGCAAGTAGGTAATTTTCGACCAAATAAAAAGAGTATTGCAGTAAATACTTGCACCCTACGCTTCTAAATACATTTTTAGATGTTATTTAGTTTTAATTTTTTAAACGGCGCTCTCTCTCTCTACTTCAAGGAATAAATATATCGTTTCAGTTTGTAGTGTTATATATTTGGATATCAGTGTACTCTGATATATTATGTTACTACTATTAAAACAATTTATAAATAAAGTATTACTTATACAATGGTATTACGTACCTTTCTGTCCAGGCTTAAGTTTGGCACTTATAAACTGAGTATTGTTTAAAAAAATGCAGTAGTCACATCTTTGTTTGCAATGGGTAAAACACTTAAATCAGCTTTTATTAATCCAGCTGACAATTTCATATTAATAATAAAATTAAACCAATTCGCAAAGACAGAAGAAATAACAACAACAACAACAACAACAACAACAACAACAACAACAACAACAACAACAACAACAACAACAACAACAACAACAACAACAACAACAACAACAACAACAACAACAACAACAACAACAACAACAACAACAACAACAACAACAACAACAACAACAACAACAACAACAACAACAACAACAACAACAACAACAACAACAACAACAACAACAACAACAACAACAACAACAACAACAACAACAACAACAACAACAACAACAACAACAACAACAACAACAACAACAACAACAACAACAACAACAACAACAACAACAACAACAACAACAACAACAACAACAACAACAACAACAACAACAACAACAACAACAACAACAACAACAACAACAACAACAACAACAACAACAACAACAACAACAACAACAACAACAACAACAACAACAACAACAACAACAACAACAACAACAACAACAACAACAACAACAACAACAACAACAACAACAACAACAACAACAACAACAACAACAACAACAACAACAACAACAACAACGTGGTCTAGGTACCCAAATAGCACACAACATCCCCAGGATATCCTGTCAATATCCTATTCATAGCGCATATCCCGGGACATTCCTCGTATATCTTAAAGATATAGCAATACCTCGTATATACGAAAATTTATATCCTAGGTATATCCTATTCGCTCCGTGTGAAGTCATGGAAAGGGAAGCAAAAGCGATACTAGCGCTAGCTGCGGATAATTCGTGCATTTTAGGGGGATATTTTGTAATTTTGGCATATCAAATACACGTATACATTTTACTTTTTTTCAAAAAAGTATGTAAAAACAACACAATAAGCAACCGGACTTGCTGTGTTGAAAATTGTACAAATACTAGCAAAAAAAACAGTGAAACTTATATAACAAATTTCACTAAGAAAGTGGAAATTAAATCAAAGAAATAAATGGATAGGTGTACAATAAGAAGAAAAATTACCTTTATTTTTGTGATAATAACAGTAATGCTGGAAATAGTAGACATCAGAAACTAGAAAGTTTTTAAATAAACAATAAATTATCATTTTACGATGTTCTTTAATATCCCTTTATTCTTAAATGTTCATTCAGTAAGGACTAGATTTCAAGATTTCTGCCGTTGATTATAATATTTGGCTGCTATGCAATTTTGTGACTTACTGATCGGAAACCAGTTTTAATCATTCATTCTATGTTTTCTTTAGAACAAAAATGAAAATATAAGTAGCGATCCTTTTTATACATTTTAACTTCACGCTATTATAAATGGTTTCTTCAATGACAACTTATTAGACTCAGGCAACTTCTCATACATTTTCCAGTAAATACTGTTGCCTGCCTATATTTTATTATTGATTTTTAATGATTATACATAATTTTCTTCAATTTAAGCGTGAAAAATATATAATAACAATAAATTAATGTTTTAATTGTTTTATAAATCCATATACTTTTATTAAAACTAACATATACTTTTTATTTACGAATTCTATTAAAAATTGTATTTGTCAGTATAGGCAGAAATACTCCTTTAATACCAAAACAAATTGGCGCTGCTGTCGCGCACGGAGCGAATATACATATAACGAGGACTTGCCAGCTTAGTTCTAGATGCCGAGGCCAGTTTCTTCTTTTTTTCTTTGGAATATTATCGGATCGGAAGAGATTTTAAGGTTATATGTTTTCAAATAATTTTTAGAAGCGAAGCGTGTGTAGTGCATAAAAAACGATAATTGTGATCATATTGTGCAATATTGTGATTGTTCGTTCAGGTAGGTGCAGTATTAAGTATAAGTATAAACAAATATTACATGCGAGCCAAACGGCAAAAATTTCGGACTAAAACGTTCCGTTAGAACGTAAGTGAAAGTGTGGTTTGTAGTTCAACTAAAAATGAACTTTTTTTACATGCCAAATTCGGAGGCACTGTCAGTGAATTGCAACAATTCCTCTCAAATTGAAAATAATGAAACATTGGAAATAGTGTTAACACCAGATATCCAATCATGTTCTTACACATTTAATAACAGCTCCTTGAACAGTATAATCACAAACACATCTACTCAAATATCCAATAATTTATCCCCAGAACATACCGAAGCTAATGTTTTGCCCAGATCTCTTGCTCAATGGGCAATTAATTATAATATTACTTGTCAAACGATTCAACCCTCTCATGACAAATACTGTTTATGTACTAAACTAAAATGCACAGGAAAAAATATTTTTGCATCAACGATTTATTGCTATTTGTTCTCTTGTAAATTGTATATTCATCCTTAAATAATGAATGTTTGTTTTTTGCAGAAGCAGATAAGAGAGCAAAAATATCAACGTCAAAAAAGAGTGGGAGAAGTCAATTGCTGCATGGCTCAAGAGGGCGAAAGAGCGGCAAGATAGGACACACAAACAATACTTTTCCCATTCAAAAACATGATTTTTTTAAATATTTAAAATAAATAAAAATTTAAATGAACATCTTTTTTATTCATAAAATATTAATCTATGTACCCTTTAAGTATCCTTTTAATAGCATATGGATGTAGTGCAGTGTATATCCCGAGGATAAAGTATACGGGATATCCCGGGGATAAAGTATTGGGATATACCGAGGACGTCCCGTTTTTTAACATTGTATATTCTCAGGATGTACTAGGGATATCGCATAGCCGAAACCGTATATCCCTAGGATATAGACTAATGTCCCATCGGATATCCTCGGGATATCCCTGGTACAGACTTGTGCTACCTGGGTAGTGTCAATTTTTAAGTGTCACTAAGATGTGCGTTCACTTCGACATTCTATGTGTCGGTTTGTTCGTTGGCTTGGTTTCGTATAACAAAAAAAACTTCAACACAAGCTGATTGGTCTATTCCCGATGACGTATACATTTCAAATTTTAAATTTCAATTGGGCTTAATTTAAAAACTTTTAGCTTTTTTAACGAACTGATTATTTAGAATAACTTGTATAGCGACTAACTATTACAATATATTTATAAAACAGCATATCTCACATGTGAACATGGCCCATGGTCCAAATAAATGATTCCCGAGATATGGTCAGACGCTACTCTTATAGAAATAATTATTTTATCTAAAAGAAAATGATTGTCCCTTTTGAAGAACGTTTGAGGAACGGTTTCATGTTATCCATAAGAACTCAAAACAAATTGATATTGAAATGGACGAGAATCGATATAATCAACATCTCCGGAAAATCTATTTACACATCAAAAATAAAAAACAAGATACCAGTGCACGGCTGGCATTCCTTTAACGGCGTCAATTTACATTTCAGAGAATCCTGCACGGGTCCAGAAATACGGCTTTCTGCTAAATAAGACCAGAAATGGAATGTTTAAAGAGTAAAAAATCGACCGGTGCGCGCTGCAATCGCATAAAAAAGCAGTTGAAGTGGGCACAGTGAGTCCATCTGCGAAAAGGGTCGCCGCCCCCTCGGGGGTGGCGAGATGCGCAGGTCCAGCATCCCGACGGCGACGCTTCAGTATGGTGGTGGCAATTGCAGAGAAAGGTCGAATTCGCGGATACTATCGTCGTGACGATGATGTTGACATGTCATTATCTCTTAGACAGTTAAATTAACTAAAAAAAAAAATAACACGGAAACAGTTCATCTGCCGCGATTTTACGCAGTTCGGTACTTGATTCTACAGACATTCGGTTGTGATTTTTGGGACTAATTTGGAACTTTTAGAGCCGGTTATAAACTTCACAATGGTGTTATGTTGGATCTACTTGGGGATGCTTACAGGTATTACATAGAAACAATAATATACACAGTCAGATACTTATTTTCATATTAAAACATTTTTCTTGAATTTTTTGCCCAAAATAAACCAGTTCGCAGCAAAAAATTATTTTACGAACAACTACAGAGATACATCGTCATAAATGCGAACTGGAATAATTTTTGGCTGCAAACTGGTTTATTTTGTGCAAAAAATTCAAGAGACATTTTTTGTTTAGAATGAAACAGGCTATCGGAATTAAATTTTTAAATGGTAAACAAATAATAAGACAAAAGTTACGTTGGAACAAAATTTTAGGGGTTGCGTTTTCCACCCCTTACAATCATGGGGTAAACCAAATAAATTACTGGCTAAGTTTCTTTTTGGTAGTAGAAAATGTCAGGTTAATTTCAATATTGTAACTGTTTAGTGCTTGTGAAAAAAATTGTTAAACAAATTTTATGTACCCCCTTTAAGGGGCTGTATCTTAACAAGGGATGCTCCAATGAAGTTTCTTTATATGAAAGATCCTATCTTTTTTTCGATGAGGAATCACCCACTTAAATGTTTTACACTTATTTAGTTACACCCTGTATAAAACTTTTTTTAAATAACATCTTAAAAAACTCAACTGTGCTTAAAATGGACTTGAAACTCTTTAGAAGGACTTAGAAGCACGTCAATCACAAACAATTAATAATTATTGAATTCCCAATATGTTCTATTTGTTAAATATTAGTTTTAGAAAAGATTATCTATGTTGGAAAATGCTTCAAAATACACGTGGTCTCTTGAAATAGTACTAAACTATTTGATATGACTCTACAGTGCTTGTGACTATCTTAAAATATTTACGATTACTTTAAAAAGGTCAAAAGTGTTTTCAAGCAACATAAAACCCTCTAAAACGTTCTGTCTAGGAGAAATTTGTTAAATATTAATACAGAAAGAGAATATAAGTATTGAAAATAGAACCCAAGCGCTTGAAATGGTACTAAAATGTTAGAACTATTATATAGAGTCCTTACGGTTACTTTAAAAAGCTTTTAGTAACTTAGGAAAGTTCAAAAGCGTTTTCAAGTAACAAAAAGCTTGCTAAATTACAAACATTTAATAAATATTGATTAAAAAGGAGATTATAAATGCTTGAAAAGGACACAAATATTTGAAATAGTACTAACATGTTGGGTATGCTTCTATAGAGTACTTGCGACTATTTTAAAAAGGCTTCAGTCATTTAGAAAATGTCAAAGTGTTTTCAAGTAAACCAAAAGCTTGTAGATTATTTTATTTACAAGATATTTAATAAATATTAAATAAATTCGGCTATAAGTGCTTGCAAAAGGACTCAAATGCTTGAAACTGTATGAAAATATATAGTATGATTCTGTTTTCTCTTAAAATACTTGCGACTACTCTAAAACGTTTCTATTTATTTAGAAAATATCAAAAATCTTTTCAAGCAACATATAAGCTTGCGGATTATTTTATTTACAAGATATTTGTAAATATTAAATAAAAAGATATTAAAAGTGCTTGAAATGCTTGAATTTGTATAAAAATATTTGGTATGATTCTATACTTTCTTAAAATATTTACGTCTACTTTAAAAAGCTTTTACCTATTTAGGAAATATCAAAAGTGTTTTCAAGCAACATAAAAGCTTGCAGATTATTTTATTTACAAGATATTTATTAAATATTATATAAAAAGATATTATAAGTGCTTGAAATGCTTAAATTTGTATAAAAATATTTGGTATGATTCTATACTCTCTTAAAATATTTACAACTACTTTAAAAAACTTTTATTTATTTAGGAAATATCAAAAGTATTTTCAAGCAACATAAAAGCTTGCAGAATATTTTATTTACAAAATATTTATTAAATATTAAATAAAAAGAGATTATTAGTGCTTGAAATTGTATAAAAATATTTGGTATGAATCTATACTCTCTTAAAATAATTGCGACTAGTTTAAAAAAATTTCATTTATTTAGGAAAGATCAAAAGTATTTTCAAGCAACATAAAAGCTTGCAGATAATTCTATTTAAAAGAAATTTGTTAAAATATAGATTGTGTTTCAAATGGGACCCAAGTGCTTGAAAATGATATGAAAATGTTTAGTATGATTCTACAGTTCTACTTTAGAAACCTTTCAGTCACTGAAATCTTACATGACAAACTAATAAACTTAATAACTTTCTGTTTATGAATAACCGATAGTTATTGAAAGCATTTAGAAGAACTCAAAAGTGTTTTCAAGAACAAGAAAGCTCGGGTGATCTAATAAGTTCAAGAACCTATTTATAATATTTTTAAAGTATATCTTGACGTTTGAATTTACAGTGATTGGGCGTATACATTCAGTCAAAAAGAGTCTCACCAAATTTCAACATTGGCCGAAAATATACAGGGTGGACCGGATTTAATTTGCGTATACAGAGATCTCGTAAACCGTAAGATATACATTATCGGTTAAATGGGAAAAAGTTTCGTATTTTGACGGATAATACAATGGTCCATAGAAGTTCCAGATTTTCTGACTGGTTCCGGAGATATTCGATAAAATCCGAAAAACCTCATTTTCGTTTTTTAAGTCGTGCGTTGTTATTTTTTATAGCTTTTGTATAGCTTAATACAACGATATGTTAAACTTTACCATTTTACTACGTTTCGTCTATGAAAATATCATCAGTTATGTAGCTTCTGATGATACCGTTTCTTACTTGATTAAAACAAGATAGCTAATTAAATAATAATTAAAAAACACAAAATGCTTAAAATGTGAAATTTTAAATATTATTTGAAACATAATACAAGAATTATTTAATTACAAAATGGGTTACAATTTTTTATCAAACATGATTAAGTACAACCAGCAAACAAGACTAATGGAGAACGAATTATGGTTGTACACATTCTACAAATAATAAAGCTAAAAACAAAAACATAAAATGAAAAACAAAACGGTCAAGCAATCTATAAATTCCTATCACCTGTTTTTCTGTAAAATCTTTCGCTTAGGTTTCTCACACCGTATTTTTTCTATCTTTAATGTATTCATTTTTGCATACATAAGATCTTAACAAAATCATGTTTGCCATGAATGTCAGTTGTAACTTGTCACCAATATTTCTGTTATAATCTGTAACATCTAATATTACAGTACTTTTTTAGCTTTAAATAATTTAAAATTAAATAAATATTATGGTTCGTTATACTGAAAAAGATAAGAAAGATATGTATGATGTGTACATAAGATGCTATAGGAATGAAACCCGGTCAGCTCAGACTTATTTAGATTTATATCCTGATAGACAACAGCCATCTAAGAGGATGTTTTCTTATATTTCAAAAATTATGGCAGAGCATAGCAGTGTGAAAAATAGGAGAACTAGATATCAGGTTCGACATACTGATAATGAAATTAATGTTCTTGCCCAAATACATATTAACCCTGAAAATTCTACTAGGCGAATAGCTAAAGAATGTGTAGTAGGAAACTCCACGGTTAAAAGAATTTTAAAGATACATAAATACCACGGGTATAAATTTCAAAAAGTCCAGAAATTACACGCTGGAGACTCTGATAGAAGACTGATGTTTTGTCATTGGTATAGTAGAAAACTGTGCAATGACTGTTCTTTCAACAAAAAGATATTATGGACGGATGAATGCTCCTTTACTAATAGTGGAATATTTAATCCCAAGAACAAGCATTTGTATGCTACTTCTAATCCCCATTTAATCAGACAAGTTAGACCACAGTTCCGTTTTACCTAAAATGTGTGGTGTGGACTAATCAATAATCAGATTATTGGGCCGATTTTTTTGGATGGTAATTTAAATCAGTTCCGATACCTACATTTATTGGAGGAAGTATTCGATAAGATGCCCTTACAAACAAGACAAAATCTTCAATACTTTATGCAAGACGGTTGTGGTGCACACAATGCTAGGAGGGTTGCAGAGTATCTCGATCAATATTTTAGAGGTAATTGGATTGGTACCAATGGACCAATAAGATGGCCTCCTCGATCTCCGTGTCTTAACCCCATGGATTATTTTGTATGGCGCTTCGTAAAGAACCAAATCTACGACAAAAATATGCCAAATAATCTACAAGAACTTCGTCAACGAATAGTAGATGCATTTGAAAAAATTACACCAGAAATGGTTGATAAAAACATCCCAAATGTCCAGGAGAATTGCACTCTGTATCTAACAGAATGGTCTACATTTTGAGCAACTATTGTGACTGTTTTTGTTTCTAAATTTTGTTCTTGTTATTAGCTTTATTATTTGTAGAATGTGTACAACCATAATTCGTTCTTCATTAAATACGTCAAAATACGAAACTTTTTCTCCATTTAACCGACAATGTATATCTTACTGTTTACGAGATCTCTGTATACTCAAATTAAATCCGGTCCACCATGTATACCCTATATTTTGGACGTAAAATTAACTATTATTTAAAAAATTCCTACAACTAGTCAAATAAAAATTAAGAGCTGAAATTCAGCAGAGGTGTTCACCTTTTTAATAGTCTTAGCTGGGTGCATAGGTTTTAAAAATATTTTATTTTTTTATTTTTAATACGATTTTAAACGATGTATTTTAACTCTAGTAAAATACGACCATGGAAATCGTATTAAAAATAAAGTGTTTTCAATACCTATGTACCCAGCCCTCACTAATAAAAAGGTGAACATCTCTGTTGAATTTCAGCTCTTAATTTATATTCGACTAGTTGTAGAAATTTTTTAAATATTTAATTTTATGTCCGCAATATATTTGTAGACAATCTTTTCTATTTATAGAATTGTTTGGAAAAAATGACTGACCGATAATCATTTTTTGTACTTCCAATCAAAGATATTAGAAAATGAATATTTGGAAATAATAGTCAACTTCACACCAATCTGATAATTTTAAAATATTTAATATTTATCATCACAAACAGTTCTCTTTTAGGATGACTTTTTAAAATAGCGAATGATCCAGAATTATTACTAATTGCACCTTAGCACATGTCCAAATGTATTTTTATATAACCAATCTTCGTTCTTCCTATATATACTTTCAAAAGCAATAGAGGTACCTACACATATATTAATTTAAATACCACAGGTTTTTTTTTAATTTATTTTTTTTTTTCAATAATGAACATAATAATGACAACCAGTTTAATTTATATAACTAGTTACTTAAAGTAGGTATGGATTATTTGGACACTTTAGATTACAAAAAATGTTACTTTGTAAGACAAATTAGAAGAAAACTTTTATTAAATACTTACTAAGAATAAATGTCGGATAGGATCATTGCAA
The DNA here is from genome assembly GCA_927349885.1 of Psylliodes chrysocephalus. Taxonomy (NCBI): domain Eukaryota; kingdom Metazoa; phylum Arthropoda; class Insecta; order Coleoptera; family Chrysomelidae; genus Psylliodes; species Psylliodes chrysocephalus. The sequence continues at coordinate 7,952,573 of OV651818.1, read as the reverse complement.
AAAAAAACATATTCAACAAACAATTTTTATTTCTAAGATTAATTATATTAATTAATTAATTAATTAATGAAATAAAAAATCATTTTTCAATGCGGAAAAAAGAATTGAAATCAAGTATTTTTTTGACTCAATGATGAATAATATACGAATAACATTTTAAGTAAAACAATATATCTCCGTCTATGGGCGGTAAATCAAAGAGGTCGATTTGTTGATGTTTTTAGCTAGTTGACTTCCCGCTAACAATTCGTTTTGTACACCAATTTTTTTCGAGTACTTCAAGCAGTGGCCGACTTTTTTTGCATTTGCGGTATTCCTTTATATTTGACTTATTGTTTAATACAACTTATGTGCCTAGATCATTTTATCTATTTATCTCTTTTTAACAAAATTCTTATATGACTAACTAAATTCGAGCCACACTTGGCGGCGATTGCGGGATAGTTCAAACCCATTTTGGCGGCCGCTTTAAAGTTTTTTTGTTGTCGGCGGTATACCTATATGGCGTTACCGCTTTGAAACCGAGGATACAATTTTCTTCAACAAAAATTTTTTTTTTGTTTTCGGCATGTCATGAAACAAACCTCTAAAATAACAACGCGAATCACACAGAATACTAAATTTAAACAATAGCATACTACAAAATACATTAATGTATATACCAGGTGTCCCATATGTTTTTGAATAACTGTTAAAAGGGATAAAAGTGTTTTACCTGATGAACCCAAATCAACCTCTTATAAAACTACCTGCTAGAAACCACCACCACACTTTTTTTTAATACATATGATACATTTTTCGCTTCATGTCAACGATATTATACGATGTATTGGTCAAAATTGTAAATAGACTCATTTAACCTGTTTCTAATGGGTGCGTGGTTTAACAAGCGGTTGATTTAAACTACCGTCTACAAAAATAAGAAATTAAATTTGTATTACATAGTAAAATATTTCCATTGTTAAGTCAACCTTTTTTACCATTTTGACCATATAAATACAGCCTAAAAAAAGCAATATGATATTTGACTGAACTGAGGGTGATAAATTTGATCATATTAACAAAAAAAACATGAGCTTGAAATTGAAAAATAAATGGTAGGAATGGTTTTATTTTATTTTACACCCATTGCACCCTCAGTAGTATTACTCTAATCCATTTGTAGCATGGTGTCACTGCAGCTTGCAGTTTAATGTACCACCATTTGAACGTCCCACTACTTTCTCAATTACTTACTTATTCACCGTTATTAATTTCACATCGTCGATAATTAAACGCTTGTTGACTAAATCACATGGTGGCATGGCCTATGGTAATCGTCCCAGCCGACAATCATCCACGACGTGACTGGAGATATCACGGCTTAACTGTTGCGAGAACGCAGACGTACACTAATCATTTAGACAATAGCTGGCCAGAATCCTATAGGACACCCGGAATATATCCTACACCGCACGTGTCGCAAGAAAGTTTTTTATTTCGCTAATATCAAAGTAGGTATAACGCCCTTTGTCGGTATGCCGTAAAGGATTATCATTTTGTATTTATACAAGCCAAAAAGTACTCAAGCTTATTTTCCTCTTTGCTTCTGAAGCTGTAACATTGTGTGTTGTATTAGTGTATTTCGGATTGATTTAATATTTTTTTTAATCATTGAACCTTTTTTTTTGAAAGACAATAGCCACGTCTAAAACAGGTAAGTTATAGGTACTTTTTTTAAAAAAATGACTTAAAAGGTTACTTATTGCTTGTATTTTCTTCAGTATTTACTTTTAAACATTTGTGCTAAGTATCTGATTTGTATACGAAATTTTTGGCATGAAAACCAAACGGTTTCTTTCCAAAACAGGTAGTCGATCCAAAAAATGGACACTGATGAAAAAATCGTTGCTGTTAAAAACAGCCAATAAACAGAACATTGTAAATTTCCAGCTAACTACTTCTTTAAATTGCTGAAACAGGTCAATTTTGATTTCTAAAATGATAATATTTTAACATAATTATGTACCTCTTGCTTCAACCGCTTTTGAGTGACAGCAACCAATTCAAATTTTTAAATAAAATAAGGGATTTGATACCTCATTTTAAAAAGTTTTTAATTCTTTATTTAGTCACATATTTTTACTTTCCTATCTGTATACAGATATAAGGAAAGTATAGGAATCATGATTTTTTTCGACCTCGAGTTTTCGACGGATTTTTACGTTTTGAGGTCCCCTGAATCCGTTTTGACTATTTTCGCGATGATGTCTGTGTGTGTCTGTGTGTCTGTAGGTCGCATAACTCATGAACTGATACACAGAAAAACACCAAATTTTAAACTTAAGCTTTATTCCAGCATCCAATAAACTGATTAGATTTTGGACATAGTCGGAACATCTGGGGGGTATTTTATAAGTGGTCATTTTTATATTTTATGGAATATATCTGTTATTTACGTTTGAAGAAGAAAATTATTTAAATAAAAGTTACTTATAATATAATTATCTATAATTTTTGTTCTATACAAAATTTTCCTTAAATGGTCCGTATTCGAGAAATTTGACAAAATGTAAAAAAAATAATTTTTTATAAAAATTGTTCAAATAAAAGTTGTTTATAATATAATTCTCTATAATTTTTATTCTATACATAATTTCTCTAAAATGGACCGTATTCGAGATATTTGAGAAAATGTATAAATTTAGAATTTTGAAGAAAACTCAAAAGCGGATAAAGAAAAAAACACCAAATTTTAAACTTAAGCTTTATTCCAGCGTCTAATGAACTAATTAGATTTTGGGCAGAGTCGGAACATCTGAACATCTGGGGGGGTACTTTATAGGTGGTCATTTTTATATTTTATAGAATATATTTGTTATTTACGTTTGGAGAAAAAAATTCTTCAAATAAAAGTTACTTCTAATATAATTTTTGTTCTACACAAAATTTTCCTAAAATGGTCCGTATTCGAGAAATTTGACAAAATGTAAAAAAAATATTTTTTCATAAAAGTGTTTAAATAAAAGTTGTTTGTAATATAATTCTCTATAATTTTTATTTTATACATATTTTTTTTTAAATGGACCGTATTCGAGATATTTGAGAAAATGTGTAAATTTCGAATTTTGAAGAAAACTCAAAAGCGGATAAAAAAAATCATTAAATTTTAAACTTAAGGTTTATTTCGACCTGACGTGAAATGATTAGATTTACGACAAAGTCGGAATATCTAGGGGGGTACTTTATGGGAGGCCGTTTTTATATTTTATGGAATATATCTGTTATTTATGTTTGGAGAAGAAAATTGTTCAAATAAAAGTTACTTTTAATATTATTATCTATAATTTTTGTTTTATGTCAAAATTTCCTGAAATGGTCCGTATTCGAGAAATTTGACAAAATGTGCAAAATTCTGATTTTTATGAAAATTGTTGAACTAAGAGTTTGAGATATCGATCTCTATAATTTTTGTTTTTACATGATTTTTATAAAATGGACCGTAATGGAAAAGTGCTAAATTTAAATTTTTCAGTATTTTCGTTTTCAATGAATATCTATAGAAAAATGTTTCGAGGTAGATGTATGTGGACAATGTATATATTTAGTTTATCCTCTAAAATTTATAGATGCTGCAATAGGTTGTACAAAATAACCGGAAAAAGCCTATAATAACTAGATAGGAAAGTCATGTGCTGGACACATCAGATTTTTGTTTGTATTTTTCTAATTTTTAACAAGCAGTCTTACATGGTGTAGTTTATTACAAAAAAAATTAAAATGAAATAATTTTTTAGATTCTTATAAAACATGTTCAGCTATTTTTGGGGAGATTTGCTGGATTTATAGTTATGCTTCTTCATAAAGAAAAATGTTAGAATTTTAAAAAACTTCTATTACTGGAACGAGTAATAACCCCTTTAAAATGAGGCATGACATGATCACTCATTTCATTTAAAAATGAAAAGGCGGTTCAAGGGGTTTGAAGAAGTTGGTACAATTAATTGAAATACTGTCGCATTCAAAAATAAAAATTTACGTTACAGGATTTTCTTTAAAAATTAATTATTAATGAGACAGAAAACTAATGTATCCCTTTGTACTCACTGTATATTGGTAGGCAACAGAAATAAGTAGATTCATTTTAATCGTCCAACATAGTAATTTGTGTAGTAATTAAGGCCGTAAAGTTAATCTTTTTTGGTCGAATAATAAATTTGCAACTTCTGGTAAGGATAAAAATTATCATACGGCCAAGGTGCACACAACATTTTTTAGGCGACTCTCACATCAAGTAGAGCCAATATTTTTTTACATTCTTGTTTTTAATAAGAGGTTTAAATGCAAGAATTGTTTCAAGTTTTTATTGATCGAATAAAAATCTATCGTTAGCTAATAAAATTTGCACAGAAGAAATACTAACGATAATTAGGTATAAGTATTTTTTGGATTTCTATTTGCGATTCCTCGATAATAAATTCACAATTTTTAAAAAGTTAGTTATTTAAATAAAAATCCATTACCTAATTAATAATCCTAATTCTAATTTTTATCGAACTGTTTTTAAGAAAATTAAACAAAATCATGTCACAGCTCCGTGAAATAAAACGAGAAAATCTAAAAAGAAATCATTTCAAAACACTTACTTACCTACCTTTATGCCGAATTTTAATTATAGAAGGTACTATGATTTTTGTGTTTCTTTTGAGACATCCAGTATAATAATAATAATAATAATAATAATAATAATAATAATAATAATAATAATAATAATAATAATAATAATAATAATAATAATAATAATAATAATAATAATAATAATAATAATAATAATAATAATAATAATAATAATAATAATAATAATAATAATAATAATAATAATAATAATAATAATAATAATAATAATAATATAATATTAATAATAATAATAATAATACTCTCCCTATTCACCCCTTTACGAGTGAATTTCAACCCCTGAAGTCGACTGAACGACTTGTGTAGGGGAAGGGACGGATATTATTATTATTATTATTTGCCATGGCGCTCCGGGGCGACTTAAGGATGATTGATGGTGCCATTTGACTTACAGGTAAGGAAAACCCGAAAAACCTCACCAACCATCATCGAGACGATAATGTATGGCGATTTTATAATCTGCATGTCATATCAATAGAAATTGAATTTCTATTAATACGGCACACATCAAATCCTAAACCGAACCATGCAATTTAATTAAAAATCTACATGGTCTGGTCTGGGATTCGAAGCCCCGCAGTCTCGGACTCATAAACTTGCCTATAAATGAATATAAGCACGTTAGACCGCTATACCATCGACCCGAGTATGCTTCTACTCTTTTATAAAACGTTCATAACTGATCTGAAAAATACTTAATACGCCATTTTAGCTATCTATATTACCTAAATAATGAAAAAATAAATAAACAGAGTCAACCGCCCGACAAATTATTCGCCCATCCGTCATACAAATCATTTCCTAACGATTTCGTATAAAAGATAATTATGTGGATGTGAATTTACAAATATAGCTTGCAAACTTAGATAAAAGAGACCAGAGATATAACATACACCGGTGTTTAACCTGCGCAAATGTTGCCAATTTCTAAAGAAAGGTTAACGGAGTGGGGGAACTGGGCAGGGACTCGAACTATGTGACAGGGACCGGACTTTGTTTATTAGCATCATAATGAACTATCAGACTTATTTAAAATATACGTTTAATGGGATTTTGTATTATGAAATAAATTTAACGTGATTTTTTAATATCAAACAGATGCCACGACATTTTATGTAAAGAGAAGACCTTTAATAGAATATTTCGTTAGCTATTATTTACTATGGACTTTTCTGTAAGAGACTACAGTAAAATGTTGAAATAGAATATTGTTAATCGAGTAAGAAATGGTACTCATTGTCTAAGAGTATTATAAAAAAGCATGTGCGCAGGCGAATACTGCAAATCAAACCTTGTGAGTTGAACATTATATTTTTTCTACGACTATCACATAATATTAAAATTTAGTCAAAATGAGAAAATGCTGTTTTGTATTATGACCTCAGAAAACGATATATTAAAGCTTGTTTCTTTAGGAATATTAATTAATATAGAGGATGCGCCACATAAAACTCTAGAAATGTATATGTCTGAAACCAGATAACATTTTAAAATTTAAACCTATTAAAAGTCATTTGGTCGCTAGGAGTAGGTGATTATCGAAATAAATTATTGATCATTAATAATAATCGATTATTTTCGATCAATCGATTATTTTCAAACAATCTATTTTTGTTCGTATTTCCTTTAAAATTGACTACTTGATTATCTTTAAAAAATCAGAAAAAATAGATTAATTAAAAAGCCAATTAACCGATAAATTAGTGTTTACAAAAAATAATAAACGAATTATCGTTCATTTTAAATAATCGATTATTTTTAATTTCTATTTTTTTTTTCGTATTTCCATTGAAACATTATTCGATAATCTTTGAAAAATCTAAAATAATCGATTAATCAAAAATAATCGATTAATCAAAAATAATCGATTAATTAAAAAGTCGAATAATCGATAAATCGATTTTTCAAAAAAAAAATAATTATTTCCTTTAAAATCAATTATTCGATCATTTTTGAAACATCGAAAATAATCGATTAACGGAAAATAACCAATTAATTAAGAAGATTCTACGATAAATCGATTTTCAAAAAAAAAAACTGAATAATTGATTATTTACAAATAATCCTTTTCTTTTTTTATATTCCTTTTAAAACTGATTATTTAATTTTCTTAGAAAAATCGAAAATAATTGATTAATAAAAAGCTGATTTACCGATAAATCAATAATTCTAAAAAATAACCGAAATATCGATTATATAATATAACCGATTATATTCGATCAATCGATTATTTTTATATAATCTATTTTTTGTATTTTAAAACAAATTATTTGAATACCTTTGAAAAATCGAAATTAATCGATTAATCTAAAATAATCGATTAATCGAAAATAATCGATTATAATCGATTAATCGAAAATAATCGATTAATCGAAAATAATCGATTAATTTAAAAACTCTATTAAACAATAAATCGATTTTTCTAAAAAATCGATTATTTTCAATAAATCGAATATTTTGAATAAATCTACTCTCTTTTTGTAATTCCTTTATAATCGATTATTCCATTACCTAAAAAAAACGAAAAAAATTTATTAAAAATGTTCGATTAATCAAAAATAATCTATTAAAGATAATCGATTAATTATAACGGATAAATCGATTTTCATGAAAACGATAAATCGATTATTTTTGTAACCCCTATCGGTCGCATGCTTTTATCAGAGGATTTAGCTCCAAAATTTAGAGATTCGGATTTATTGATCCTGTTATCTTTGAAACCGCATTCGATTGTATAATAAATATTGCTAGAATTTAGATTTTTTTAGTAAACGAAGATATTTTTCGAGTTGTTTAGGGGTTTATAATGAAACATTTTACTAATAATATGACTAATTTCCGTAACTTTTTTGCTTATACTAGATCATATTGCGCGTTTTACTTTGTTTTATGATTCAAATGTCACTTCTGATTTAACCGCAAATAAAATAAACCTTGAAATTTTAAGTAGGTGAACCTGTATTTCATCTAATATTCTTGTAAAAATATCTAATAAAGGGCTAAAAACCACTTTTAGTAAATATTCTTATAAAACTTCTTTTTAAAAACAAAATTTCGTTAGTAACAATGCCTATTTACTTCTTATTTAGATTAAATATTTATTGAAACCCCTTAATGCGGATCTGAAGTATTCAGCTCAAAGAATCATGGCGACTTTATGTCAAAACGTCAACAAATATTTACCGCTGAAAACGAATATATTTCTTATTTTTCATAACATTGACACATATTATTTGTATATACAATTTTTCACCATACATCGTGGCATTTTCAACTTGAAATTGAATAACTAAAACACTTTAAATTGCTAATAACATCAACAAATAATTCAAAAACGGCGGTCCATAAATGATTTACTCACGCGGAGACAAGCAAAGAATAGAAATTTCGGAGCAATTCGGGTGGCGTCGTGAACACAATGATTTTTAATTGGTGGGTTACTTAGGTTTGGAATAGACAACATGCGCAATGTGCAATGTTACATCTCCGGTCTCTTTTATCTAAGCTTGCAAAGAACGAATTGTCAGTGTTGCCAAAATTAAATTCCCTGTGTATTTGAAACCCACGTTATTTCGTTCTCTGTTTGCAGTTTAGACATATCAAAACTTTACTCCGAATGGTGCACGTGTTGAATGATAGAAAATGGTTAGTAACGATTCGACTTGTTTTTTGATCTATCGACGAGTGCCTGAACTAAAATGTTGTTAAAACAGGGTTTGGCGCGTATATTATTTGAAATTTCAGCTTGTATTTTATTTCTCAATTTTCTCCGTTATTACATTGATTTGAGAATTGGTTTCAAGGTAAATGTATTTGATTATTAACAAAGTATTTGCTTGACCCCTTGAAAAAATCATATTACATTTTTTATAATTGTTTAAACTTTTATTTTTATTATTTTCAAAGTTACATTATTTATATTGGCGTCAGCAACTACTCTGATTTATTTCAGAAACGTCTACAAAATCTTAGCTCTCTAATTTCTATAGTTTTCAAATTTATTAGAAAATAAAATTAAACCCAATTAAACTCTCACCTTAAAGCTTACCGGTTATACTAATAAGCTCAAGAACTTTCTTTTTAATAATATTTTGAAAGTATCTCTTGGCGTTTTGTTAATAAAATTACACTTTAAAGAGCTTAGGGGAGGTCAAAAGTGTTTTAAAGCAACAAAAAAAGCAAGCATAACATTCTGCTCACCAGAAATTTGTTCAATATTATTTAAAAGAGATTATAAGTGCTTGAAAAGGGACGACCCCAGTGCTTAAAAGAATACTAAAATAATTTATACAATTCGTTATTCCTTTGAAAATATCTAGATTAAAAAACATTTAGTTTTATCCATGTCGATATGCATGGGCGAAGTTAGGGGGGGGCTTGGGGGGGCTAAGCCCCCCCAAAAACCAAATTAGCCCCCCCAAAAATAATTCAAACATTTATCGCACATCCATCCACACATTTCAGATTTCAGAAAAGAAATTAATAAATAAAAAAAAATCGTGCCTTTTGATTGATTCTGAAATTTTATATTTAGTTCAGGAGGCAGTAAATTTTACTCGTACTCATTTTTCCAATCGGTGTATATGAAAATAAACTGTTCTCTTAGTGACAAAAAACCAACATTTTGAGTCTGACACTTATTTTCCCAGTCATAAATATTTTACATTTACAACATAAAGTTTATAAAACTAGCAGTTTGGAATATATCAGATAGTGGAAAGTGAGTGTGGCAGAAAATTTAGCATATAAATTGATACAATCATGAACTGTTAATAATAATAAATCTGGCTGATTTACGAAATTGGCAAATGAGTCTGGTAACATCTTCAAAATCGAAAAAATATAATATTTTTGATTTTATTTTCCCGGGTTTGAAAATTTGTCACGTGATAGATTATATTATAATTTTACAGCTCTATTTTATAGCAGATCAAATACCGTTATTTTAAAACGCTTCCATGAAAAATTTCCGGAAATTTTCCTTTTGGTGGGTACCCTGAACGAAATTATACTGAAAATTGTTTTGACAGTTGAGAAGCTCTTTTATGCATATGTTTTATATGCTGTTCTATGGCCAGCTTTGAAAATTTGATTTTAGTCGTTTTAATGCATGTCTATCTAGTTTTGAAATTTGGATATTTTGGTGTAAAATATTCTTACCCAATACCTACCACTGGTGCCTAAATTATTAACAGTAAATTTTTGCTCACTCACGCATATTTTAAGAAAAATATCCATCGTCTTCAACTCAGGATAAATTTCAAAATATTCGTAAGTTCGAAAAAAATTTCGGAAATAAATTAGGCACTAGTGGTATTCTAAGTGAAAATATACGTCTGGCTGACAATTACAATCACGAAGGCCTGCCAGACTCACAAGTAGTGTCCGACCGAAGGTTCGGTTACGGTTTTGGCCAACTTCGGCTTAAAATAAGAGTTTCGACTACAGTTTCGGTTTCGGCGGAAAACTGGCCGAAACTGCAGCCAACTACGAAACTACTTTCGAAAGTTTTCGTATCACACTTGGTTGTGTCCGGCACAATGGCGACTGTGCTGGGTGCCATTCCTACACAGTGCACGTACTTCTCTGCTTTGTTTCAAGTGAACAGTCTTCAGTGATCCTGGCCTAATTTATTCGGATCGAAGGAGCAATTTTTTAGGTGAAACGGGGAAAAAATATTATTTCTAGCCTACCACGTTAGACTGTTCACTTATGAATATTAATTTAATTATAAGTAACAAACATATTTAATTATCTGAATTTGTTTTTTTTTAATAAAAATTACATTATATATAATTCCATTCATAATATTATTTTTTGTTACAAAAAATCTAGAGACAGATGCAGGAATGATTGCTACTTTGTAATTAACTTATTTTTTTTTTGTTTCAAAAGTAATAAAAAAAAACAATGTCAATAAATTTATTAATGGCTTCTTGATGACTTAAATAAATAGGTAATAAGTAAATGTAGCTAAAATTTATAATACGAGTTAATTAGTCTTAAACAAGGATTACAATAAGATATTGCAAATTTCAATAAGAGATTGCCTTAAAAGAAAGTTCTTATTTCTGTTTCGGTTTCGACCGAAACTAAGAAAGGTGCCGAAATTGGGTTTCGGTTTTGGTTATAAAACCGTATTTCGGTCGGACCTGACAAGCCAGGTAGTTAAACGAGGAGAGGAATAGTAATCGAACGTGCAGAATTTAGCGCGCCTGACGATAATTAGACAAGTCCGGCAAGGCTTTCGGGGTGTTCCACATTAGCCAGATTGTATTTTAAGCTATTATCATAATATACATTTTTCTAGTACTGAGAACACTGGTAACAGGGATCCTTACTGGGCATTGCCAACTAAAAGGACACCTTAGTAAACTGAGAGTAGTAGAAAATAGTGAGTGAAGATTCTGTGAGGAGAAGGACGAAACCATCATTTACATTCTAACTGAATGTGTAGCACGCCAGAATCCAAGGGCACTATACCTAGGAGCATATCAAATAGAAACTTGAAACCTCTCCAAATCCTACACTTCCTTGAGAAGATATAATTGAAAGGGTCGTTATAGGCATTGAGACATTTCCTTGCTGCATTAGCGACAGAAGAGGACACAATAGATATTTTAGGTCGCAGTGTATTAACACCCCATTCCCAACATAACATAACATAGCGAGAAAACTGCAAAATAATGAAATCCACAAATCACAGTTCATATTTTGGACATCCAACTACTAATATTTTTAAAATTTTAAATTCTAACAAACTGTTAGTATATTTTTTAGTCATTAAGATAACATATACGTTAAAAGTAGTTATTTTTGTTTAGAATCGATAAAAAATAGCATTTTAATTTTATTTGGGCCACATTTAAAAAAGTAAATTTTAATCAAATTGTATGATACTAATTACGAGTATTAAAATTAAAAACCTAAAAGTGGCGGTGGAGATGAGGACAGAGCATTTGCCTTCCACGCGAATAGCCTGGGTTCGAATCTGGGCTAGGGGCTAATTTTCTTTATATTTTTTTATTTTATAAATTATTAAAATTCATAAATTATTTTAAAATTGCTTATTTTGTCTAAACCTAAAATAATTTTTTAAATTTGTAGATTTTCGTTAGTGGTTCGTAGAAAAAATATACTGTACAACTTGAGTGAATTGTCTATATCTACTTTTGTTGCGAAAATTAGGGAAATTTTTGTGATGAAAATTATTCAGTTTTTTTCACTTATATATGTTATTTTATTCATTTTCATAGATTCGCCAGAATTTTTTTACTTAACTTCAGTATACCTCTAGAACTATTATATATTATATGACTAGGGCTAGGGCTTTAGCCCCCCCAGATCTGATGACATAACTTCGCCCATGTCGATATGTCGGCGCAAGCATTTTTAAGCACTCTTCATGGATTATACAATTAAAATGGAAGAAGGTAGAACGTTAATAGAAGTAGTTTTAACTAATAACTAAAGAAAGGAAAATTTATTACATTCCCTTTTGGAAATTAACAATAGCATTCATGTAAAAGTCGAATAACAAAATGGGTCTGAGATACCCTCATTTCGTTTGTTCTACTCTTAAAGTCATAAAAGAAATAAAAAGTACCATTTGGTATATACAAACACTATGAATTTAAATTGAAAAAGTGTTGATCCCCCTTTTTAATTGTTTCTCGCCGCTGGGCAGCAGAATAATGTCCACATATCACGTACTATACCATTTGGAAATACAAGTAGGTAGGTATTGTCTTAGAATATATCCCTTTGTACCACCAAGGGGTCGTTCAGTATAAAAAAGTTGAAGGGTCATTCAGATATGATTTAACTTGACAAATAATCGTCTCCCAAAGATTAAACTCCATTGTAAATCGATATTTCAGTGTTGGATGAATTGGAAAATTCGGTTTTTGTACTTATTTTATTTTCAGTAAAATTAAGATAATAGTATGGTGCTATTTGTAACAAAACTGCTCTAGAAATGAATTCTGTAGGGACAAGGGCGTAGAAAAAAAGGGCGTAACGGGGTAATTACCCCCCCCCCCCCAACCATAGTCAACATCATTATTTTTAGTTATATAGAGATAAAATAAATACAATAAAACAAAGAGTTTCTCAAACATGGTCATCTAAAATAAAAATATTCCGGCAAATTTAAAATTAAAATATACAGGGTCCCATTAGTGCGTAATTGTTCAATATTTCAATTTGCATTATAGACATGCAAACAAGTTTTAAATAAAAGCTATATGGATTTGAAAAATACATATTTTAAAAATATTTTTGGATATACAGTGTTGTGTTTGTGCCTGGCAAATAAAAATTTATGTTTTTTAAATTGAACACCCTGTGTGTTATTTTATTTTTAGAATAGTTTGGTAATATCGTATTTAACAGTAAAATTTTTTAAAAAAATATTAAAGTGTTGCCAAACAAATATTTTTTTTTTAAATTAGAGAATGATGCAGACCCCAAATTAAATTATTACAATTTAGGTAGGTTTACATTAATATCAAAATTGTTTAATGTTTTAATATATAGACATAAGATACTATACTAACGAATAGAGGTGATAGAACTGGTTTATTTTACAGTGTTTTAAAACATGTCTTAAATATGGCTAATTTTAGGTTTAATTTACTATTTTTTTTTCAATTTGCCTATACAACAATACCAATGTGTTAGCCAATAACACATATACAGGGTGTTCCATACAACTTTGATATTAACTCTTTTTCTTATTTCCAATAATAAAACAGCTATCGATCAGTCACGCACTATTGGGACACCCTGTATGTGTTATTGGCTAACATGTTAGTATCGTTGGATAGGTAAATTTATAAGGTATTTTATGCCAAAATAACGCATAAAGAGTATTGCATTTGAAAAAATTGAGTAAATTGAACCTAACATTTGCCATATTTAAGACATGTTTCAAAACACTAAAATAAATCAGTTCTATCACCTCAGAAATGAAATGATATACAAGGATCAACCAGAAGTCCCTTTTTGTGACAAATTGCGAGATAAATAATTATTAATCTTAAGTTTATCTATAATAAAATCAGGCCCATTTAATATAACACCATCCAAACAGTAGTTAGAGAGAATTGGAAAATTTTTTTTGGTATATGATACTATATTACATTTTTTTGAATTTAATGGAAGATTAGGGGAGAGCGGGTCACAGTGGCCATCGGGACACAGTGGTCAGTATGAAATAATTTTAAAACACATTTGGTACGTAGGTTGCCATCTAGTAGACAGTTGCAAAACTATTCAAAGAACTATGTCTATTATGCTCTGATTCTTAAATTTGCCGCAGATTAATTTTATTACTGTTTTGTGTTTACCGTGCAGCACGCGTAAAATTCAGGTGAGTTTTATTTTTGTTCTCTTATCATTTAAAATGATTCTTGACTATTTATATGTATATATATTAAATTATTAACATATTGTACTAATAAACTACGTAATTTGAGAGCTAGAAAATTACAAACAAAACTTTAGCCAGGAATTTCATTTTAAGGTTAGATTTGTACACAGTGGCCAGGTTTATTTGGGACACAGTGGCCACTGCTAAATACAAAATTGTGGGATGGCCACTATATCCCGTATTCAAATAATTATTGTTTAGCAGCTTTTCTTTATAATTTCTTTTAAGATGGACGAATGTTTTTCTCAATTTCAGATCGTAAGACTGTGAAGATGCCACGCAACAGGGAACGCAAAAGTACTATTGGTCTAATAGACGAAAACGATATGAAAGCATCTGTTAGATCTGTATTAGATGAACGTTTATCTACAAAATCGGCTGCAGCTCGTTACAATATATCACGAACCACATTACGTAGGTACATTAAGAAATGCCGTGATGCAAATATAAATTGGGACGAACCAGAATTTCCAAGAATGAGACCAAATTATGAATGCAGAAAGGTTTTTACTAGTAAAGAAGAGGTGGAATTAGGCTAATACCTAATAAAATGTGGAAAACTACACCACGGTTTACCACCAAAAGCTGCCAAAAAACTGGCGTACGATCTTGCAGCAGCTAACGATAAAATTATTCCCGAAAGCTGGTACCGAGATCAATCTGCTGGAAAGGAGTGGTTTACGGCATTTATGAAAAAGAATCCGATAATTTCTTTACGAACAGCAGAAGCAACGTCTATATCAAGATCTGTAGCCTTTAACAAGCCTGTTGTTCATAAATTCTATGAGGATTTAAGGGATTTATACGAAAAATACCCAACTTTAAATGCAAACAGAATCTATAATACAGATGAAACAGCTTTAACCACTGTACAGGGATCAGGTAAAATCATTGCAAAAAATGGACAGAGGCAAGTTGGACAAATAACATCCACTGAACGAGGCGTTCTGGTCACCATGTGTGGTATAATTAATGCTCTTGGAAACTGTATACCACCTCTTCTGATATTTCCCAGGGTTAATTTTAAAGATAATATGATTAAGAACGCTCTAATAGGAACAGTAGGGGCAGCTTCACTGACGGGTTGGATAACGTCTAAAATATTTGCAAACTGGATGCATCATTTCATTAAGCTCGCCAAACCTTCATTAGAAGATCCCGTACTACTGTTAATGGATAACCATGAAGCAAACTTATCCTATGAGGTCATCAAGCTAGCAAAGAATTCCGGCGTTATTCTTTTTACACTACCTCCACATACAAGTCATAAGCTGCAGCCACTTGACAAATGTGTATATGGTCCCCTGAAGCGTTACTATAATGAGGCATGTAGATCCTGGCTTGCATCTAATCCTGGTAAAAGAATAACGATATACGAAATTGCTGAATTGTTAGGTATCGCCTATCCCCTTGCTTTTACACAAAAAAATTGTATATCTGCATTTGAAAGTACTACTGGTATTTTCCCATTAAATAAATATATGTACGGTGACGACGAGTATTTAGCAGCAGAAGTAACGGATAGACTGGACAATGAGCAATGCAGATTAACTGGTAAAGAAAGAGAATCCACGTCCAGTAACTCCTCTAGGTCAAGCCATACCGTCAACCAGTGCATCCAGTACATATTCTTCTACGGCACCGGGAAAAGTTTAGTCAATAAATAAAACTGTACAAGTCTCAAATTTTGTATCTCCAGAGGTATTGCGCCCATTTCCGAAAGCCAGCGTAGAACAGAATATAACTAAAAGGGGAGGGAGGAAGAAAAAGCGAGCTGAAATTCTGACAATCACGCCAGTTATGAATAGAGTGGAAGAAGAAATCATGGAAAAAAAGAGACAGGAAATTTTAAAGCGAAAGAGAAATATGGAAAAGAGTGCTGGAAAGCAAAAGAAAAAACTTATGGAACTTATAGAATCTACAAGTGAGAGTGAAAATGAGATGTCAGACTTATCAAATGTTTCAAATGACGACAGTTCTAATAATTCTGAAGGGTATTTTGACAGTGCAAATATTGTTGTTAAATCATTTGTCTTAGTTAAGTTCGCAACAAAAAGAACCATAAAATATTTTGTTGGCCAAGTCGATAATATCAATACAAAATTAAACGAGTATATTATTAATTTTTTAAGGAAAGTTGGAAATAAGCTTGTATTTCCTAATGTTAAAGATGAGGCAATAGTATAAATCGGTGATATTGTTACCGTTCTTCAACCACCTTTAAATTCAGAGATTGCAAAATACGTATAGATTTGGTATTGATCTTAGCGGCTATAACGTGGAGTAAAGCCTCTATTATTTAATGCCTCTTTTTATTAGTTCTGTTTGGGTGAACAATGTACCCCATATATGTGGCCACTGTTCCCCACGTGTGGGGCACTGTGGCCAGTTTTATTTTTTTTTTAAATAACGCTATTGTTACTTTAATGAATAATTCTTTTTTTTTAATAAATTTTTTATAAATAGTAAAAACTATGTTTAATATTATCTCCTAAACACCGTCTCAATGGATGCATTAATTGAAGAGAAAAAAAAATATAAACCCAGAAGGTGGCCACTGTGACCCGCCTTTCCCTATTTATTTTATCAATATTACTTTGTAATTTAAGATATCTACCTGATAAAAAATTTTGACATCGTCTGCATAAATTAAATATTTAACGTTAACGTCATTAATGATATCAATTACGAATAGTAAAAATAAAAGTGGTCCCAGAATCGAGCCTTGAGGTACGCCAGAGGTTACTAAGATATCGACAGACTCAAATCCACTCACTTCAACAAACTGGGTTCTGTTTGTCAAGTAATATTGAAAAAATGTATGACAAGCTTAGACAATCCAAACTTGCTAAGCCTTTGAAGTAATATTTTATAATCGAGTTTGTCGAAAGCCTTAGAAAAATCTGTATATATTACGTCTAGTTGACCGCCGCCATCAACTATTGAGAAAAGATTTGTTATTGTTGACCTGTTCTTACAAAAACCATGTTGTTCTTCCACTATCTAATGTTTGACGTGTGGTATATTATATTATCGTATAGTAAAATTTCAAAAACTTTGGCAAAATTACATATAATAGTGATGGGTCGATAGTTATCGTTACAATTTTTTTACCTTTTTTAAAAATAGGACAGATTCTTGATCTCTTCCATGCATTAGGAAATGTACCAGTACGCAGTGACAAATTAAATATTTTATTTAAAGGAATAGCTAACGCATGGGAGCAATCGCGAACCATGAAGGATAGTATATTATCTGGTCCCTTAGTAAATTTAGATTTTAACTTTAATATTGCCTTCGACACATCAGATTCTTTAAATTCAGCTATATGCACATGTAAATTATTTGATAAATCACTCTCAAAGTCAACATCAAAATTTGATGAATTACTGTAGGAATTTTTAAAGTAAGTAGCAAATCCATTTACAATATCCTGCATGTTTATAAGATTTAAATCATCATAAGTCATAAATTCAGGTATTCCACCATCTTTCCTTTTAGAATTTACGAATGACCAAAAGTTCCCACTATTTCTTTTTATATTCTCTTGTAATGTTTTAACGTAGTCTTTATGTGCTTTCTCTACGTCCTTTTTAATTTTGGATCTTAGCCGTTTAAATTCTTCGACGGCATTTAAATCATTATTGCGCCTAAACTTTTTTCGTGCTTTCTCTTTTTTTTTAATATCTCTAATAATAGGTCCGTTGAACCATGTAGGGTATTTTTTTGCAGTTGGAACATATTTGGGAATACATATATCCATCATACCATGTAGTTGTTCATAAAATAACTTACATGCAGTTTCAATATTATTCACATATTGAAAAAAGACCAGTCACTTGAAGCTATTAGTTGATATAACATCATATAAATAGCTTTACGAAAGTTATACTGTACATTTTTATTTACTGGATTAGGTTTACTACGAGGATTAGATATTTGAAAATTAATATTCAAAGCAGGATGCGAGACATCTTCAGGAACCATCAAATCATATACCCTTTCAACAGTGCATGATTCATTACAAAAGACTAAGTCTAATGATTGATTGTTAAATATATTATTATATTGTTTAAAATCGTGAAAATGTACGAAAGCATTTAATTTAAGTAGTTGACCAGTGAGAGGTGCCATATTAACATACTGGGGAACGTTAAAGTCTCCTAAAACAAATACTTTCTCGTAATCAACAAAATTTAAGGTGGAGAGACAATCAAATAAGGCTTTATAATCAACAACTTTAAGACTTGGAGGCATGTAAACAAGTAGTATTAATATTTCGTAATAATTTATTGTAATCGTAGTGCCTAGAATATCAATAATTGGAATAATATCGCTAATAAATGTTAGATCTATTTCATTACTAATAAATTTTTTATTGACAGCTAGCAAATACACCCCCACCGCAATTTAATTTAACTCGAGAAGTAGATCTATCCTTTCTATGTACATGATAATTATCGGAAAATATCTCACAGCTACGAAAAGATTCGTTTAACCAAGTCTCTGTCAATGCTACAAAATCAAAATTGGACTGAAGAGAAAACAAGTAAACGGTATTTATTTTAGTTCTAATTCTACGGACATTCTGATAATACAGATAGTAGGTCAAGTTTTTATTAGAAATATTAAATGAATTATTTTGCGGGTGTAGAGCTGTACCACCAATGGTTAATACATCCGACTGACTCATTTGCGATTGCTATGCTACACAAAGTGAGGATTTTAATTCATCTATATGACGTTGGTAAGAATTACAATGGGTGTCCCATGCAGCATGATTTACATTAATTTGAACCAGAGAATCCCGTTCCATCACCTTCACACAATTTATACATTTTAATTCATCAACTGAAGCCTTACATTCTTTTACAGCATGTTTTTCTGCACACCTTGGAAAATAAATAGTAATACTGCGACAATTTTTTGAAAAATGATTATAACCATTATATTCATAACACCTATTAACAGATACACAATCATAAACAGAGCAAACATCAAAGCCAATAAATAGCTTACCTTCGCCATTCGTCATGATATTATTATATGATGCAACATCAACCTGCAAAGTTGCTTGATAAATTTTTCTATTCTTCTTATTGCAAAATATATCTAAAACTTTACATTCAATAGAATTAGAACAAAATACAGATTTATTCTGATTTAAAACATAATGTTCAATTTTTTTACTATCTAATTCAGCCGACATTCCTACAACTCTTATTTTTGGTTTTATTCCAACCAAAAATTCTTGATTTCATATTTTTCCATTAGATTAAAACCAGCAAGATTTATTAATGTGGAAACTCCGGATTCAGAAGAGCAACCAATAACTAATCCCCCATCTCTAATATTCTTAACACTGGAGATCTGAATATTGGAGCCTACCGGATCAATCGCATTTAAAATATCTGCTTTGGTGACAGAATTATTTTGAAAAGAATCTTTCGGCTTGATTATAACTGCACAGCTACTTTTAAGTTTTGTATATTACAAATTATTATTTCCGGTACTGGATAGAGAGGTCGCAGTAGTATTAGAGCATACACTAGGATTCACGTTAATTTCAGTAATTTTTTGAACAGCAGCCATTGATTTGGTCCCCTTCAGATCTTCTTGTAAATCTTTTAATCTCTTTGAGACTAATTCTGTTAGGTTTTTGGCAATATCTTCAGTTAGTTTTTTAGCCAGTGATGAAATCTCTTTCATAACCTTTCCTACTCCTTCCTCAGCTAAGTTGTTAACAAACTCAGGATTACATGATTTTAGGACTGCATAACAATCAACGCTGTTACGGGTTGAAAGTAATTTAAATTTAAAAGTACATTTAAGTAATGTTTGTTATGATTTTGAGCAATTGTAACTAACTATTCAATTTAATTTTAAAAGAGAAAATCTTCTGGTACTTGCCTTAATAAATAAAACTAATTAAACTTAATTTCAACATTTATTTAATTTTTGTTATTATTATCATAACCTAGTCTCTGTACAATAATGCAGTCTTTCGAGATTCTTCTTCATTTTCGTTTCTTCTTTTTCCTTCAGGCCTCGTCCTAAAGTAAAAGTCAATATCTACTTTCCTATTGGTCATGAATTACTCCATTTTCTCGTAAGATTAACTGTCTCTTTTCACTACCTCTTTCTTTTTTTTTTTTGGCTACTGAATTGGAACATGTGCTTCCCTATTTCTCGATGAATTTTCGGATTAAATTAGCCCTAAAAGAAAGATTACTTCATTAGTTTTGAAAAAAAAGTAATAAGCAGAGTTGCTAATACACTTGGTGGATAAAATATACTTTTTTTTCTAAAACTAATCTACTTCTAAGCCACTCACCACGCATGGTAAGTTTCCTCAACCAAAATTCATGATCATTAATAAAGGAAGTAAATAATTATAATCTATTGTTTTAGGCTTTTTTGTACAGGTAGTACTTATTCTTATGGTAACCTGTGAATTTATTTGGAGTACCTTATTGCTTAGTAGTTTCTTGCTTTGCTTCTTAGATCCCTGCATGGCTTCTGACCTTTCTGCTTAGCCGTATAGCCAAATAGCTTGCCTCCCAATATACCTGCGAAGCTTGGGATTGTTAGAAAATACCTGGAACCACTTTAATAGGAAGACAACAATTGGTAATAAAGAATAATACTTTCAGAGACGCTACTGGACTCAATCATAATAAAAGTAAGAACTTTCCATTGTTTAAATTATTGTCGCCAAGGGGATACATATTTTGAAACATATGCTGAATCAGGAAATAGAAAATATATGAAAGAAAAAACGTCACAATATTATATTGTTTTAAATAAAATTTTACTTACCCTATGTAAAAGATTAGTAATAATCGGGCTTCAAAAATCAAGTTGTACAATTCATTATTTAGCCTTTATCTTCTTCGGATCCTGGCGATATATAAACAAATTATATTACTTTTATATTTACCTAAAAATACAACATTCTACCAATATTTGTCGAATATTATGAACCCACTAGTTTTCTACTAGAGGAATGGTAGTAACAACGCAATACCAATCAATACCAGGAATCTTACCTAAATATTTTGTAACATCAACTGGTACATTACAGCTGGGTATATGAAATTGTCGTTTGCAGACACCATAGCAGGAAAGGGTCGCCGGCGAGCATATTCGTATACTGCCGACACGTTAGATACTCGGATCAGTTCGGTATCGAGAATAACAGCCTCTTAAAATCCCGACGTGCGATTTACGAATACGAGTTATCTATGCATTTATTTATATAGATAAATTGTTAGGATTTATATTGGTTTAATAGAGCGCATAATTAGGAAAATTCATTTAAATTCAAAAATGTCTTGTATATTTAGCAAAATTATTTTAACAAATATTTTAAAATTTAAATGCCGCCAAACTAATAATGATTTATAACTTAAAAAAAACACCTCAAATTTATTTTTATCACTTATTTGTATTTTTTGATGCCTCAATATTAGGTATTGTCTTTAAATTCATTTTGAATTTATTAGGTACAAACTTTATTTATTTAAAATCACCTATTATGTCACGAATAATAAATTAAAAATAATCTGCAGAGAATTGCATATATAGGGTGAGATTACAGAACGTCTGCAACTTTGCAGATCTGTTTTTATGGCGGACTTACATATGCAAGTATCAAGTTTTCGTATTCCAAAAATTCGCAATATTTGTTGTGGTTTATTGCCCCCAACAATACCAAATCCAAATCCATTACTATTTTTAAAAACTCGATAATCTAACACCACGAACTGTATTCAATCAAAAGAAACAAAAGACTTCATGGTTGTAAGATGTTCTAATCTTCTTAAGGGTGGATTTGGATTTAGTGTTGTTGGGGGTAATAAACCACAATAAATATTGCGAATTTGCAAATATTTTTTGAAATACGGAAACTTTATAAGTCCGTCATATTTGCAGATCAGCAAAGTTGCAGACGTTCTGTAATCTCACCCATAAACAATAGAAACGGAAAACTGAAATTGTCTCTATCTTTAATGAGTAAAGATTGATATCCAGTGTCCAGTAAATCGCCGACGTATTAGTTCTAACACGTCGAGATTTTACGAGTTTGTCATTCGCGGCACCGAACTGTTCCGAGGACCTAACGTGTCGGCAGTATACGAATATGCCGCCGGCGAAGTTCGAGTAAACTTTTCCTAGCATATTCCACATGCCATATCTCTTCTCGCACTTAAAGATTTTCTTATTGTACATTACCAACAAGTGGTACCTTTGTTATTAACGCCACTTAGAAGTAATCATAAATTAATATATACTAACTCAAACTTTTTAACAATAAATTATCAGAGCACATTTACGCACGACTCGACTCAACAACGTTAATACTGGCACACGTATTATCAAGTATTGTTTGAGGTTACTTTTATTGTTTTTTTTTTTATTTTTGTAGCCAGTCTATTAAGTTTTTTAAACCTTTAATAAAAATTGGTTTTTTTGGAACTTTTAGTGATGGCTTGCCATACATGAAAGTCAGATTGGCTCCTTGTATTTTAGTTGCGATATTTCGAATTATAAATAATTTTTTCTAATAGATCTGATGCGATGGTACTATGTCATTTTTATTTTATAAATAAATATCAGTCATGTGAAAGCCAATTTATTTCTTTTAACATAGTTGCAATACTCATCCTTCTGTCCATTATTAATAGAATATAAATAGGCAAAGTAAGGAGCCCAAATATTTTACATGAGTAGGCTTAAGAGGTAAAGGGGCCAATTATTATTGGATAAATTGCTCAAACAAGTTTGTAAACCCTAATGAAAAGGCGATATAAAATGGTTTTAAAAAACAAGGCTTATGGAAATCATCACATGGTTTAACCTAATTAATGCCAATGCCTTCACAAACCAAAAAATTCAACATCCTAATACTACTATCGGCTTTCGGTTTTCGTTCCAAGTTAAAACATTTCTCATTTTTGTTACGTTACGAGGTTAGCCTTGTGGGCCTCAGTCTCGATAAGGTGGGAACCACCATTTTAGCTTCTCTTGAATTACCCTTGAAAATTGTTTACAGTAAGGCTCGAACTTTTATCTACTTAGAGCCCATTTAGAGATACTTATTAAAACTACATATTTTTTAAACATATATCTATTTATTCAGATTTAATAATTACGAATCATCTTCGATACATTCTGATTCTTCTGCCAGGCATCTGGTCTCAAGGAATCGCCTGTAGAATAGTGCAGATTGCTTGGGCGTTCTCTTCCTTTCTGGATCCTCGAAGTCTACGCTGAATAACCCAAATCTTTCACTGAAAAATAATTATTTTCATAATTTCCTAATAAAAGTAATTAAATTATTATATTTCATTACACAGTATGATGAAAGTCATTACACTCGTGTCAGAATGTAATGACGTTATCGTAAATTTTTTTTTAATATAAGTTGTTCATGCGATACATCAATAATATACAGAAGAAAATCCTAATATCAGACAATAAAATAAAAACTGCTTGGAATATTGTAGACTTTAAATATGGTAAAGGTAAAATAAAAAATATTTTGTTTTGAAGATAATAATATTAACGGCCAGATAGTCTCTTCACCAACTCCAGTTGGTAATTACTTTATTGATTTCTTTGTATTAACAGCTAGAGCTACAATTTTTTTAAAAGGTGTATCCAGTAATATATTTATGACTGTCCAAGATCATTATACATATCAGATGTAACCTCATCAGGTGATAATAACAGCACCCTATATCCCTGGCATATACCACCAATCTACCTATTTGCCAAAATATATTGCAATATTTATGGAATATTCACAGAATATATTTCATATTCTACATTCTAGAAATAAATTCCAGGCATATGTATTTTTGATATGCTCTGCATATTCATTTTTCATATTGTATAGATATCATTGTAGAATATTATGTTATATTTAACAATTTTGTTTTATTATCTATAAGTACAAATGAAGGCAGTTAACAGGATCATCCTTGTTTAGTTTACAAAGACTTAAATTAAACAAAAACGTGAACTTAGAACTTAGAATATTAGAAGTAACTTTTATTTGAAGAATTTTCTTCTCCAAACGTAAATAACAGATATATTTCATGAAATATAAAAATGACCCCCATAAAGTACCTCCCAGACACACCCACGTACACACACACACACACCCACGTACACACACACACACACCCACGTACACACACACACACACACACACACCCACGTACACACACACACACACACCCACGTACACACACACACACACCCACGTACACACACACACACACACACACACACACACACACCCACGTACACACACACACACACACACACACCCACGTACACACACACACACACACACACACACACACACACACACACACACACACACACACACACACACACACACACACACACACACACACACACACACACACACACACACACACACACACACACACACACACACACACACACACACACACACACACACACACACACACACACACACACACACACACACACACACACACACACACACACACACACACACACACACACACACACACACACACACACACACACACACACACACACACACACACACACACACACACACACACACACACACACACACACACACACACACACACACACACACACACACACACACACACACACACACACACACACACACACACACACACACACACACACACACACACACACACACACACACACACACACACACACACACACACAAAGAGAGAGACATCATCGCGAAAATAGTCAAAACGGATTCAAGGGACCTCAAAGCATAAAAATCCGTCGAAAACTCGAGGTCGTAAAAAATCATAATTCCTATACTTTCCTTAGGTATCTATATACAGATAGGAAAGTAAAAATGAAGAGATTGCTGATTTTCTCATTGACTCCGTTGTTAGATCTTGATCAAATTTATATGTGACTACCCCTGAGATACCCCCTTTTTAACAAAAAAAAAAAAAAAAAAAAGAATCATAGAGATCGAATAAAGTGGTAAAGAATTATCGCTAAAAATACATAAAAAATGAAGATTTTGATAATTTTTTCATGGACTTTATTATTAGATCTTGACCAAATTTATGTGGGACCATCCCCAAAAAATGAATTATAGAAATTGGAGAATGTAGTAAATAATTATCGCTGAACATACATAAAAAAATATTCCGACAGATTGAGAAACTCATCATTTTTTTTTGAAGTCGGTAAGTATACATAATCTAATATAACTGCTTGTTTGCTTGTTAGAAAAGTTTTATATAAGTAGAGGTTGTCCATTTCAGCACACGGCCTTTTATATTTAACTCTTTTACCATATTTTTGTTTCTACTAGCTAGATAATCATAACTTTCTATTTGGAAATTTGACTTACGTGTATCCTTGCGTCCATTCGAAGTTATCCATCAAACTCCAAGCTGTGTACCCAACAACGTTAACTCCTCCATCAATAGCATCTCTGACAGCACTCAAGTGATCCTACAAATAATAAAAAACACTATAATTCTTTTATACACTTTTCTAAGGCAGTAAGGGGATAATCTTAAAGTATATAATGACCCTTCCAATCCTATCTTTCCAAGTAAACGTAGGATTTGGATTAACTTCAAGCTGAACAGATCACCCTCTTCTATTTGGTATGCTTCTAAGTTTAGTACCCTCGGATTCCAAATTGCTAAATATTCGGTCAGAATCTGAATGGAGGTTTTGTTTCCCTTCGTCTTCTTCTCCTCACTGAATCAGTACTTAGTAGCTTCTTTTAGTTCACATTTACTAACGTGTCTTTTGAGTTCGTCTATGTATATGTTCTTACATGTATATGTTCTTGCTCAGTTATATACAGACTTCCGATATTTTCTGTTTATACTCACCCAAAAGTATCTTAGCCTGCCTTTGTTCCAAGAGATCGTTTGATTTATTGCTCAAGCTACTGTCCTTTTTTAATCTCTCCCAATATTGTGTTATTGCTGATACCGCAAAACGGCCCAAGTCCCACAAAGGGTGTTTGAACCTCTTTAATTGCGACTATCTTCAATCTCGCTACCCTTTACCCCATTGTGTCCCGGGACCCAAGTAAGAGTAAGAGAGAGTGGGGGAATTGTGCGCACTTAAGCGAAAATCGTTATAGTACTTATTCGCTCCGTGCGAAGTCATGGAAAGGGAAGCAAAAGCGATACTAGCGCTAGCTGCGGATAATTCGTGCATTTTAGGGCGATATTTTGTAATTTTGGCATATCAAATACACGTATACATTTTACTTCTTTTCAAAAAAAGTAGGTAAAAACAATACAATAAGCAACCGGAGTTGCTGTGTTGAAAATTGTACAAATACTAGCAAAAAAACAGTGAAACTTATATAAAAAATTTCAGTAGCAAAGTGGAAATTAAATCAAAGAAATAAATGGATAGATATACAATAAGAAGAAAAATTACCTTTATTTTTGTAATAATAACCGTAATTCTGGAAATAGTAGACATCAGAAACTTGAAAGGTTTTAAATAAACAATTAATTATCATTTTACGATATTCTTTAATATCCCCTTATTCTTAAACGTTCATTCAGCAAGGACTAGATTTCAAGATTTCTGCCTTTGATTATTATATGTGATTGGAACGCAATTTTGTAACTTACTGATGGGAAATCAGTTTTAATCATTCATTCTAGGTTTTATTTTGAACAAAAATGAAAATATAAGTAATGATCCTTTTTTTATACATTTTAACTTCACGCTATTATTAAATGATATTTTTTTATTATGACAGAATAGGCTAATTATTCAATGAAAACTTATTAGACAAAGGCAACTTCTCATACATTTTCCAGTAAGTACTGTTGCCTGCCTTTATTTTATTATTGCTTTTTATCGATTATACATAATTTTCTTTAATTTAAGCGATAAAAATATATAATAATAAATTAATGTTTTACTTGTTTTACAAATCCATATACTTTTATTAAAACTAACACATATACTTTTTAATTACGAATTCTATTAAAAGTTGCATTTGGCAGTATACGCAGAAATAGTCCATTAGTATCAAAACGAATTGGCGCTGCTGTCGCGCACGGAGCGAATAGCATTGTAGATAATTTAAATGTAAATATCGTAATGGGGGTGCTATTTAGTATACTCTCAGCACGTAAATCAATTTTAGGAAAAAAATTAAATATTTAAAGTACAATACTGTTGAAAGTACAAAAGTGCTCTTGCGCACCATTCCCGTCGTTGCGGGTAATGGTGTGCAAGTGTTGGGGAATCGTGCGCATTAAAAGTATTAAGTATAAGATAAAACCAACACTAACTTTAAAAACATTTATTGAAGTTGTGGAACATAAAAAAACCAATATACTAACTGCTAATTAGAGCATAGGTCACATTTAAAATTTTTCGGGGTATATGAGCTACTACATTCGGCATGGTTCCAAGTTGAGCAAAGGACACATCTGTACCATAATTCTCGTTGTTTGCCAAATTCACCGCAAATACTACAAACTAGTTTTCCTGGCTGATTCAAAGGTCGCGGTACGAAGCTCAGCCCAAAATCATCTTCAATATCATCTAGCTCATCGTAGTCACATATGACACATCATCTTCTGATGAATCAGATGATTCACGCGTTGGCGGTCTCTTTTGTTTGTTTTTGAATTTCTTTGAAGACGACGGAATTGATAATTCACCGTCCAAACATTTACGAATAACTCCTTTACTATTCTTATCTTTCAGTTTTCCTTTGGTTTTGATTGCTTCTTCTCGTTGTCTTTTTTCTATTTAGCTTCTTCTAGTTTTGTTTTGATGGGAGTGCTCGTAAGAATTTCTTTTCGTTGCCTGGTTAACTTTTGGTTTTGGTATTGGAGGCATAGCAAAAAAAGAATTATTATAAGACGTAGATGGCTGAGGGCTCGGATCTCTCTGATATTGTAAATCTGTGATTATCTGGAATAGTTGCTGCACCATCTTGACTGGATGAAGTTTCAAGTTCACGTGTTGCTTTTACTGTAAGTTTTCCTACATGGTGGCTAGGTTCAAAATCAGTATCGATAAATTTGTCGGGATCCAATGGAGATATTCCAGACGTCCGAAACCCTGAAATTGCTTTTTTCATTGTAGCCACTTTCATGAAGATTAAAAATTCGGCTACGTCGTCTTCAGTTGTTTTTTGATGACACGTACTTGACAAGTAAAGATCATATTCCCTAAATAGTGCTAAAACATGTCATATCCAGAGGCTGAAGGTGATCAGATGAGTGTGGAGGAAGCGAGATCATGTGGATGTTATTTTCTTTGCAGAAATTATAAGCTGCAATTTAAATGTGGCTGGAATGGTTATCCAGGACCAGAAGGACAGGATCAGTAATAGTAGGCTTAGCATGCCTCTTAAAGTGACCCAGCCACTGAAGAAAAAGTCCGGAATTGATCCAACTGTTCTTAGAACATTTCTACAACGCCTCAATTGGTCCATTTTTCTCGAGAGTTTTGGGTATCTTTTCCTAGAATATATTATCATGGGAGGGATGTAGTTTCCAGCCGTATTCATACAAAATACAGTTTTATTGTTCTTCCTCTTTCGCCAGAAATTGCAGCTCCTACTTTTTTAGATCCCTTACGACCATAAACCTTGGGGCATTTGTTCTGCAATTTGGTGATGCCTGTCTCATCCATGTTGTAAACAGACTTGGGTTCAAACTTAAACCTTTCCATGATAGTTTGAAGGTTAAAAAAAACATAATTTGGTTGAGTCCTTATTAAAAGATGCAATCCTATTCAAACTGGTTCTTTCAGGCTGTCGTAGCTTTATATCAGGTAATCTCCTTAGAAATCCATACAGCCAGTCAATCTTAGCTAATCCCTTTTCCTTGTCGAATTTATGGGCAATGTTATGTTGCTCAGCATATCTAAAAGCTAGTCGCCTAAGACCTCTGAGTGTTCGGCCATAAAATAGCTTTGCTAGCGTTAAAACGTACTCTCTTAACTCAGAATATATTTCCTCTGAAAACACAGGCTTGCAACCCAAAGGAGGAGGCTTCGGCTCATTTTTTGACAGTTTTTTTCTGAGTGTCGATTCAGGAATATTGAAGGCCTTTCCTGCATATCTTATTTTTCTGCCATCGTTTCTTATCGCAAATAATGCGTTTTGTAAATCTTCTTCCTTATATAAAAGAATTGTGGTTTTTCTTGTATAATTTCTAAGCATCTAAAAAAAAATATTTAAAATTTGATTACGTGTGGGGTAATGGTGCGCATCAGCGCGCGTCATTACCCCTTCAGACATTAAATGACAATCTGTAATACAGTTAGCAAACTACATAACCTAACAATATAAAACAAGCATCAATAGATGCAAAAGAACATACTTTTCCATAAAATAAATATATCTTATCTGGCGAATGGACTAAATTTAATCACACACAAACACACACACACAAATATATCTTATCGTTTAAGGAAAAAAGTGGACTCACCGTCTTATTTTCCGATGTCAAAAAATTACAGAAACTGGCTGGATTTCAAATAAAAAGGGCTCGTTTCGTGCAAACCTGCGTCAGTGATGCACAGTAGAAAGAAGAGAGCGCAGCACTAGTCGGTAGCGCTTAAAAGACCGCGAAATATGAAATTGTTTGATGCGCACGATTACCCAACGCTTACGATTCCCCCACTCTCCCTTAACTGTATTTTTCTCACCCAGCCCATGTAGGATGTCTAGACATCTCCATACCATTTTTAAGCGCTTTGATGGCTGATTGGCTATCGGACATGATGATAATCTCCTGTATGCGATTGTTTTTATCGATGTTAAACTCAATACACTTCTCAATGGTGAGAATTTCCGCGTGAAAGAGGTTTGGGTAGTTACCCAAAATATTAGATTAATAAGTTCTAAAGCCTTAAACTCCTATTCCAGTTCCTTTTGAAAGCAAACATATACCAATGAATTGCAAGCCTTTTGGTTGCAATGCTGATTGATTCTTTACCCTTAACTACTAAAGTACGAACAACCTTGATATATCGCTGAAATATTATAAACTCCTAAGTATATCAAACAAGTTAAAATGTATTTCTTGTTTTAGAAGATATTACCATAAATTATTTCACAAAAAAGTTCATTTGAACGTTTTTACTTACCCTGTGATAATCAACTCTGATCTTATCATCAATTCCTCCTCTGTCAGATACACCATTTTCAGTAATTACAATTGGTATGTCTCCATAAGTATTTTTTAGCCAGTGCAGCATTTTTGTTAAACCCCATGGCACTACCTAGATTGGAGACAGATTGCGATTTTAGAGAATAAAAATTATTTTATTTCAACACAAAAAAAATTGAATTAATGGTATTGTAAAATAACATACACTCAACCAGACTGAAGCGGATTTTGGCCACTCATCTTTCTGGTAAGTCTCGACTTCCATATCGTCTGACCAAGAAATTGCCGTTTTTGCTTCATCATTTTTATGTTTAATCATATTAGTAGTGTAGTAGTTGAAACCTAAGAAGTCGACTGTATTATTCAAGTAGTATATCTCATCAGAAGTGAATTCTGGTAGACGCGATTTTGAAAATCCTTGTTTGGCACTCCTTTCAGCAATATAGTGTTTCATTACAGCTGGGTAGTCACCATGAACAAGAGCGTTGGCATACCATCCATACTAAAAGAAAAAATCGTGTAAAAATACTTATGCAAATTTAGCTTGTGGAATATTTTTGTGTATTAAAGAGTTTATTATATTGAATTATATTTGAATTTTTAAAAATATAATTAGGCACATTTTTACGATAATAACTCACACTTGCCACAGAAGAAATTGTTTCAAGTATAATTTTAAATAATATAAAGCTTATGGTACCGATAATTGAAAATCAATATAGTATTTATTACTTTTCTCTCCATTTATAATTCCTTATTACTAACATTTTAAATAAATGAATTTTATTGGGTCAGGTGAATAAAAACAAGTAATCTTTACTTGACATTTTTTAAGTTTTTACTTGTTGGTAATTGAATAATAGAAGTACTTACTCGCGTTCAGGAGTAAATACTTGACCTTGCCTTAAAATTAGATGTATAAAATAAAGTAAAAGTTTCTACTTCAGAGTAAGGTCTCGCTTTTATGCAAGGTTGGTCAGAGCCATACTCGTCATAAAAATTTCAATCAGAATGGCTGCTTTTATGCATATACGCGCTAAAAAAACTTATAAACAACGTAAAAATATAAGCATCAATAGTTGTAAAACATTGTAAAATATTTCCTAACTGATTATTTTTTGAATGACGTCACAGAAACGAGGTGGAGCACTTAGTAAAAGGATGAAAATGGAAAAATTTTTACGTTATGTTAGTAATCCAGGATTCCAGAGTGGTGTTGCTTATAATTTTGGAGTGAATCGAAGAACAATTAGCAAAACATTAGATACTGTTATGGACGCCATTATGGATAAAGCCAACCACTGGATTAAATTTCCATCAAGTGCTGAAGATATAAACAGGGCTAAGGCAAAATGGAGTTTAAAATTCGAAATACCTACAATAGTGGGTGCAATGGATTGTACCCATATTAAAATAAAAAAAACCCATGCAGTTTGGAGATGATTATATAAATAGAAAGGGTAGAGCGTCAATAAACGTGCAAATGACATTTGATGCGGATGAAAATATAACTAGCGTTGATACACAATGGCCAGGAAGCGTACATGACAGCAGAATATGAAGACAAAGTTCCGTACAGAATATAGAGGCGCAGATAGCACTACATCCAGATGGATTGCGCAGCTACTCTCTGCGGAAACTGTAGATACACAGATAGGAGGAGTTCTATGACCACTATTTAAAGACGAACTTCTATGCAGAATGACTGACCTCTACATACCCTGTCAAGGTTATGCCAATAACATAGTCATATTTTGTGACGAAGTCAAATTTTATTTTTAATTAATTTTAAAAATGTATATTTCAAGTACCCTCGTAGGTTAAAATATTTCTATATTTTCCGAAATCCGAATAAGCATTTGTAGATTCAATTTTGTATCAATTATCTACTGGTATTTATCAAGGTACTAGTAGGACATTTTTTTATTTTTAAAATGTAAACAGTCGGCTGTAGTGGTGGTATCTCCCACTCTGGCTTACCGGTCTTCAAGCTTGCCCAGGGAAAAAGCATAAATCGATTACAACTAATAATTGTTCTCTTTGATTTCCGGCAACCGTAAGCTCTTCTCTCTCCTGCAATGACGAGTAAAGTACTCTGTGAGTGACCGTGATATTGATAAAATACTGAACAACACCGTTTAATTTTCTGATGTAGGAAACCGCAAATTATTTATTTTATTTACAATTAGTTGGGACACCTGTACGACAAGTGAAAAATATTTGATTTATACCCAGGATATGTCATTTCATCTCTTAGTGGGAAACCGTTAGCAATTTTTTATTTGAGGCTGGATATAGGCTAGACTCTGAGTGCTCTCAATTTCGACGACTATATCCAATCTCTCTTAAGAAGCGCCCAGTTAACATTGAAGTGAGAGGTTCAACCCGTTTTTAATTTTTTTTTTATTTATAACTTTTGGGGAAAACCAGCCCGTTATTTTCTTTTTCGATCCGTCCCCGGGTTAAGAGTGTGCTCTGTCCCAACGGCGTTATCCAATTTCCCAAAAAGACGTCTAAATTAATTTTCGCGCCTCACTTCATGTAAGTTTCTTTTTTTTTATTTATTCATTCAATTATATTTGAATCATTCCGTTTCCCGTCAACAACTAATTATTGAATGAAGCCCGACGTTTTCTATAAAATTAATTCACACACCGTTTTGATCGGCTTTGGCAAAGCTCAAAATAATCTTTTCTACAACCATCGTCTTCGTTGTCCAAACACCGCGTAAATCATATCATTCTCGCTCGACGAAAATTTGCCAGCGTCGATCGCTCAGGACTAAGATACAAGGGGGTTCCGAAAACTTTGTTCCATTTTATAGTTTTTTTTTTTACTTAATTTTCCGTTTACCGCCGTGCCTAAACCGTGCACTACCACCGTTGTATTTTTTCACTAAATATTTATTTTATTATCTTTTCCTGCGTTTCTCTTATTGCTGGTTCTTAACCGTTCTCTTTCAGAATACCGTAGGGTACGAGCTATAAAGGAGATAAATGTTTTATTTTTTTTATTCTAGTTTAGTGTCTACCTAATTAGCAGTGACCACCTGGAAATATTATTAACTCCACTGAGTTTACCTTGAGTACACTCTGATGTACTACAGGGTCGCAGAGCAAACTGTGATACCAAAACTGGCGCTTGAGCAACCCCTATTCGGGAATCACCATCATAGCGCCACACAGCCTCGCTAATTCACTGTAGGTGAACCAGAAGCCTGTCACAATTTGCTAGAAACAAGTTTGGAACTATCCTGTGTGATCTAGTCTAAAGAGGGCTATAATACACCAAAAGAGGGTGCCTTACCAAAATAACACTAGTAGTCTTCTCAAAGAAAAGAAAATTCAATCTTAAAACCGTCAAATTAGACACGATAGATATAGATATAGAAAAAAGAAGTCGAATATCTAGGCCTAACCCTGGACAACAAACTTCTCTGGAATATACATGAGAAGGAAGTAGTAGGGCTACAAATGCCCTAATGGTTTGCAGAAATATTGCGGGTAAAATATGAGAATGTGACTCAAACATACTACGATGGATGTATACAGCATTAGTGAATCCAATCATCACTTCCTAGAGAAACAGAACTAGTATAGCTACTACGAGAGCTACTATCTTAAAAATACAAAGACTAGCCTGTGTTTGCATTACCAGTGCAATGAGAACCTGTCCTACGGCCACAATGGAGGTAATTTTAAACCTCACGCCTACATTTAATAATAGAGAACGCGGCAAAAAGGACAATATACAGGGTGTTTATTAAGTATTTGTACAAACTTTAAATAGTGAATATTTGACTAATTTTAAGGCAAAAAGTTCATATGAACACGTGTCCTAAACCTCTTAACTTTTGTGCTACAGGGTGGTAAAGTTTTCAGAAAAAAAATCTACTTTTTCCAATAACTGTAAGACTATTGTAGATATCTTTATGAAATTTAGTACACGTATACTATGCATTGAGATGCATTTTTTAAAGTACAAATTTATGTTTTCTACCAGTGGCGTCCATACCTACGGGGTTTGTATTGAATATTTTTGCAGAAAAAAATAGTATGCCACTGCTTCATATTAAAACAAAAATTATTTTTGAAATCCTCATTTATTTTTAAACAAATCTAATTTCTTGAGTTTTTCGTTCGATGCATAGTTTACGCTTTACGTTAACGTTTTATTTCAGAGTCAAATTGCTAAAATGTACAATTGCACATACATGCGTAGCAAGCCTTGCAAACAACCGAGAGGTTTCCATGGTAGCGAAACCAGTCATGACAGTTTATTTAAAAAAAAGATCATGGTTTTTGTCATTTAAAAATGTATGTATTTAAAAATTTATTGTCTATTATTGTGTTCAAAATGTACGAATATACCAATGCAGAAATGGCAGACATTCATTTCGTCTACGGAATGGCTCACGGTAATGCACAAGCTGCAAAAAGAATGTATCAAGCCCGATTTCCTCAACGGGTGGTTCCACATGTCCAAACTTTCATTAATATTCACGCAAGACTTTGTGAAACTGGCAGCTCTAAAAGAACAATTGATATCCCAGGAAGGCCTGCGACAGTTCGAACAGTTGAAATTGAAGAAGCTGTGTTAAATAGAATTGAAGAAGACCCGCAAACTAGTACAAGGAAAATTGCTCATGAATTGAATATTACGCATACAATTGTGTGGCAAATTTTAAAATCTCAACAACTTTATCCTTATCATATTCAACGTGTACAGGCATTACTACCTAGAGATTTTCGTCTCAGAGTAGATTTCTGCGTTTGGCTGCGAAATAAATTATTAACAACCCCGGATTTCTTAGGCCATGTACTTGTTACAGACGAAGCTTCTTTTTCTCGAAACGCCATCACGAACTTCCACAACAACCATATCTGGTCTGAGGATAATCCCAATGCTATCATAGAAAATAATTTCCAAGATCGTTTTTCTCGGTCGGAATTATCGGGGATCACCTTATTGGACCTTGCATTCTTCCACAAAAGCTAAATGGCGAAGAGTACAGAAGATTTTTGGAGCACGAGCTTCCTGAACATTTAGAAGAAATTGATTTGGCTACCAGAAACAGGATGTGGTTCATGCACGATGGCGTACCGGCACACTTTTGTTTGGCTGCACGTCAATTTCAGAATGAGAATTATCCTAATCGTTGGATAGGAAGAGCGGGACCACAAACCTGGCCTCCCAGATCACCAGATTTGAATCCTCTGGATTTTTTCTATGGGGTCACTTAAAGTCACTAGTTTACAAAGCATTCGTTCAAAATGAGCAAGATCTAAGAAACAGGATATTTGAATCGTGTGCCATTATTAATCAGACACCAGGTATATTCAAAAGAGTACGTCAATCAATGTTAAGGCGAATTAACGTATGCGTTGCAGTAGGCGGCGGGCATTTTTAGCAATTGTTGTAAATGTTATCAACTTATTTGTAAAAAGTTTATCACATAATAATAATGATCAATAAAAGACACATTTTTCACTTGTTCCATGCAGAATACTATGCGTCGGACGAAAACCATGCGTCGGAGAAAAAACTCATCAGACCAAATTTGCTCAAAACTAAATGAGGATTGCAAAAATATTTGTTATTTTAAGATGAAGCAGTGGCGTACTATTTTTTTCGGCAAAAATATTTAATACGAAACCCGTACGGGCGCCACTGGTAAACATAATAAAATTATTTGTACATTACAAAATGCATCATAACGCGTAGGAGACGTGTATCAAATTTCGTAAAAATATCTGCAATATTCTTACAGTTATTAGCAAAAAATTTTTTTTGAAAACTTTACCACCCTGTAGCTCAAAAGTTAAGAGGTTTAGGACATGTGTTCATATAAACGTTTTGCGTTAAAATAAGTCAAAGATTCACCATTTAAAGTTTGTACAAGTACTTAATAAACACGTTGTATAGAATGATCAGGAACAGAGTAATAAGACGAAAGTATATTAGTTTCAGGACCAAAGATACTTGGGATATGCCCCATGAAAAATTTTAAAACCACAAAGCTAGGCTGCAAGTAAGAATGAAACCAAGAATCCTCAAAAGATACCTTAGTAAACTGAGAGTAGTAGAAGACAGCGAGTGCCGATTCTGTGAGCAGAAAAAGAAAAAAAAATCCCAAATGATATTCTGACTGAATGTGCAGTCCAGAATCCAAGGGTACTATACTTAAAAGCATACCAAATAGAAAAGGACGATGTATCTAACTTTAAGCCTCTTCAAATCCTATACTTCCTTGACAATATAGGATTGAAAGGATAGTTATAGGTACAGAGACTATTTCTTCGATGTATATGCGACAGAAGGGGGCAGTGCAATAATACTCCATACCCAACATAACATAACATCCTCTTATTTTCCAAGGAAGTAAAAATAGGCAAATCATCTACTAATTTAAGTTATTTAATCTTTAATATAATTCTGTCCGTGTTATCGAAAGTATCGGAAAATATTTTAGATGTCCATATTAGATAACACCTTCATAAATATAATTTGTTACCTACAATTTGGGTTTCGTAGTGGGCATAGTTATGCCCTTGATGATATAGTTTACGATTTAATTCAGGCTTAATATATAAATAAAATAAGTAGATATATTAGATTTACTAGATTATTCCAAAGCTTTTGGTATGTTAAACCATCAAGTACTTCTGTCAATTACTCATTCTTTGGGATTGTCTGATGCAGCTATCAACTTTATAAAATCTTTTTTTAAGCGATGTATGATATAAATACCAAATAGGTGAAAGCAACTGGCAAAAAATTAAATTAAAGCTAGGAGTCCCTCAAGACAGTATTGTCAAATATTATATTTAGGGTTCATGTACTATAGGTAAAATAGTTAAATAATTATTCATTTATTAAAAAATATTTATCTCATAATATTAAATTATTATTTTCATTTTTCACATTCATTGTTTAGTTTATTTAAAGATATTATTTCTAAAGAGGAAGTATAAATTCAGGTTTCTTAATTAATTGATACTTTTATGGAAATTCGTTGAACTTGCAAAGACAGCAGTAAACGCAGTTCAATGAATTACCTGATCAAGCAAAAGTGCATGAATCCGAACTTTCTTTATAAAATATTAAAAATTATTAATCACTTGGTTTTGAAGAGCGACACAAGCACTATACCCTTGGTAAGTACCTGATAAATGTTATTTTTATTAGTATTCAATGAAGACTGTCTTTTTCCTTTTTTAAATCAATAATTTACCTAGTAAATAAATAATTTCAATTAATATTATGTTTTATTAAAGGTCTACCATCTAGCTCCAATAATTAACCCCTCGGCTCGTACAGAGAACCATAAAAACCCTGAACGCGGCAGTATCCTCACTATTTATACTAGTAACTTCCAATATTCTCTAAAACACTGTATCTACTACTTTTATGCTGATTATGTTCGAATATTCTTTTATTTCAAATATGAAAAGAACCCCTCACGTTTTAAGTCTATTTTGGGGTAGAACTATTTTTTATCATGCTGTTCAAAAGTTTCTATGGCTAAAACAAAATCATCGACAGGATTTCGAGATATTTTTTAACTTGTTACTTTAATATGTTCAAGACAATACAATAAATCAGCGAGAAGCAGAATACCAAGTGGCTCTAGATAGGCTTTCTAATGATAAATAATAAACAAAATTAATAAATGATAATCACAATTCTGCATAAAATTTCAAAGGAAAAAGTGGTATTGAGGAGTAAGCAGAGTAAACACAATATCTTGAAATTATGTCGAATAGTTTTTTGGACTTTTAAACAACATGATACAAACTAGTTCCGCCCAAAGTTTCAGGATTTATAGTTATTTATAGTTATTTATAGTTATTTATAGTTATTTATAGTTATTTATAGTTATTTATAGTTATTTATAGTTATTTATAGTTATTTATAGTTATTTATAGTTATTTATAGTTATTTATAGTTATTTATAGTTATTTATAGTTATTTATAGTTATTTATAGTTATTTATAGTTATTTATAGTTATTTATAGTTATTTATAGTTATTTATAGTTATTTATAGTTATTTATAGTTATTTATAGTTATTTATAGTTATTTATAGTTATTTATAGTTATTTATAGTTATTTATAGTTATTTATAGTTATTTATAGTTATTTATAGTTATTTATAGTTATTTATAGTTATTTATAGTTATTTATAGTTATTTATAGTTATTTATAGTTATTTATAGTTATTTATAGTTATTTATAGTTATTTATAGTTATTTATAGTTATTTATAATTATTTATAGTTATTTATAGTTATTTATAGTTATTTATAGTTATTTATAGTTATTTATAGTTATTTATAGTTATTTATAGTTATTTATAGTTATTTATAGTTATTTATAGTTATTTATAGTTATTTATAGTTATTTATAGTTATTTATAGTTATTTATAGTTATTTATAGTTATTTATAGTTATTTATAGTTATTTATAGTTATTTATAGTTATTTATAGTTATTTATAGTTATTTATAGTCATTTATGTATCAATAGTGTAAGTAAGAACCCGAGCCGCTAGGCGAAGGCTATTAACACGTAAGGTCCATACGCCCGAAATACATACAAAATTTTATGCACGATACTTTTAATGATAATTTATTAACAAATGTACAGGGAGTCTCATTAGTCAAAATTTCAATTTGTGTTATAGAAACGTAAAATTTTAAAAAAAGTTTTGAATATATAGGGTGTTACGTTTTTGCCTGCCAAGTAAAAAAATATGTTTTTTAAATAGAACGCTCTGTATTTTATTTTATTTTTAGAATGATTTAACAATACTGTATTTAACCATTAAATGTTTTAAAAAAATACTACAGTGTTGCCAAGCAATTAATTTTTGTTTGAAATTAGATAATAATGCAGACCCCAAATTAAATTATTATAATTTAGGTAGGTTAATATTGATTTTAAAATTGTTATACAGACTTATGAGCTACTAAGCTAACAAATAGTGGTTATAGAACTATTTTATTTTATACAAAAGGTTGTAAAACATGTCTTAAATATGGCTAAATTTAGGTTAAATTTACTAAATTTATTCAAACGCCACACCCTATATATTATTTTAGCATAAAATTCCATATAAATTTCCCTAGCCAACGATACCAATGTTTTATTATTGGAAATACGAAAAAAAAAATAATATAATAGTTGTATGACCATGTCTAATAAATATTCTTAAATAAACAAGGTGGTCCATAAACTTATACATTTTTAAAGCAGAACAACTTGTAAATATTTATACATATCTGAATATTTGATTGTTTTAATTTTGTGAAACAATTTTAATAGACATCATTTATTTGCTATCGTGTATGTAGGGTATGTCAAAATGCGGGATAACGATTTTCTCAATTTTTTAAATGAAATACCCTATATGTTATACACCAATTAATTAATACAGGGTATTCCATTTAGAAAATCATAACCTCGCGTTTTTACACACCCTATATATAACATAGCAAATGAGTGAAGTCAAATAAAATTGTTTGACGATTGAAAACAATGAAATATCTATAACCACTTGCAGGATGTTTTGCTTTAAAAAATGTAGATTTGATCAGCACCTCGTTTATGGACCACCCTATATATTTAAGAATATTTGTTAAATATGGTCATACAACCTTTATATTAAAAATCTTTTCGTATTTCTAATAATAAAAACATATTGGTATCGTTATATAGGCAAATTTATATGAAATTTCATGCTAAAATAATATACAGGGTGTTGCATTTGAAAAAATTGAGTAAATTGAACTTAAAATTAGCCACATTTAAGACAGTTTTAAAACACTCTATAAACAGTTCTATCATCACTATTCGTTAGCTCAGTATCTTGTAAGTCTGTAAACAATTTTAAAATCAATGTAAACCTACCTAAATTATGATAATTTAATTTGGGGTCAGCATCATTCTCTAATTTCAAAAAAAAAAAAAAATTAATTGCTTGGCAATACTGTAATATTATTTAAGAATTTTCTAGGGTTGAATACAGTATTACCAAAAAACCTAAAAATGTAATAAAATACACTTCTATTTAAAAAACCTATATTCTTATTTGCCAGACAAAAACGCGAAACCCTGTATATTCAAAAAAAGTTTTGAAACATGTATTTTTCAAATCCATATAACTTTTATTTGAAACTTTTTTTGCGTGTCTATAACAGAAATTGAAATATTGAACAATTACGCGCTAATGGGACACCCTTTATAAAATTTTATGTTTTAATGATTGTTTATTATTAAATAACTGATATTTGGTCTTTTTGCCTTTTGTAAGCAGGTTATTATGAAAGAAATTTACTTTAGTAGTTCACGGGCGGTATAGTAGTCCGCGGGCGATAAAGGGGCACTTTACGCCCGCTAAACTTAATTATAATCTGGACTTTATCGCCCGGTCCTGCATAAAAAAAATTAGATGAAACCACCGCTACTAAAATTTTCTAATTTGTGCTTTATACATATAATTTCTTATCAAGGCTTATGCTTGATATTTTGATAAACATATTGTCTGTGTTGTAAAATCGAATTTCCTTACAGTCAAAAAGTATTGACAGAGGTAAACAATACCACTCTTATTTAAATATATAACTGCAAAATGTAGAGGGTACCCATAAGCTCAAATCATTAGTAGATAGATAGATATTGTAGAAAATCTCTAGAGTAATTCATCTTCATATCCAATACTTCCATATTAAAAAACATATGACATAAAAGGCACATTTCTCATTGTGGCTTTTCCGCGAATTTGGTCTACACAAGAAGAAGACGTAAGGATTACGAAAGAATAAGCCATGTGAAGCAGCTCGTAACAAATTCTAAATGACAAATCCCTTCCAGTCCAGTGAACAAATAATATTTATGAGCTTGGAGTCTGGGCTAAAGAAGCTTTTCCTAAAATGCTAACTAAAAAACCAATTAAGTAGTTGACTAAAACTAATTCATTTAGAAATTCATTGAACTTTATAACTAAATTTTATGTGTCCTAAATCCGCACATATTACTGTTACTGTCTATGTCATATGTCATAATTGAGGTTTCATTTTGTGACAATTGACAATTTAGCGTTTATTTACCATGTAAAGGGCGTTATTGGTTTAAAATAATGTCATGCGAACCATTTTTGATCAGTCCGGTAATGTTCTAATCACTTAAATCCCTCTTTGCCTTATTTGGACAATTTTCGGCCTCAATTTTTCTGTTGTCAACAATATTCGAAAACCGAACATCCCTTGGAAATCCCATGTGACGGACATATGCTTGGTCACGGCAAGTGGAAGGGAATCATTAATTCTAGAATACACTGGACCCTTCGATGTATGACGAAATTACAATACTGGCGAAGGCACTGATGCCGTAGCTAGTTCTGGTAAATGCGCGAGCATTTGAGAAAGGTAATATTATTTGTATGTTATGAAATATGTTTTATTTAATTTTTTTTTAATATTTTTATTTGTAAATTTATAAATTACCCTGTATATTGTACTTACCGTTTAGTTTTTTTTTTATTATTATTATGATATCCGCTTACTAATTCAGTCATTGAATAATCTAATTTTACTTTAATTTCCACAAAATGATTTAAGAAACATGAACCTTTTTTTATTAATTTTTAATTTCTGTTTCAGAATATCTGCAACAATTAGAGACGTACTCTTACCTTAGGGTTCGTGGTCCGATGGAAGTTTTTTGTAGTCAGTCACATCTCATGTAAATTATTGCTGTTATTTTTTTTAATAATAAGTCAGACTCAATATTTTAAAACTGTATTATTAATACCTTCAATAAACAAACCTTTTTCTATTATTGAGAAAAAAAAAATACTAAGAAATTCTAAATTTGGTATTTAATAGCAATTGATATATTAGTTTTAATGTAACTATACCATTAAATCTTAATATTTCAAAATAATTATGATCTTTCATTAATCATTTCTTTAAAATTATCCTTAAATTATGCTTTATTAAATACTAAACCAAAATAATAATTGGTAAAAGTACATTTATTTTAAATAAAATGGATCAGAAATGGAGTTCCCTACACTTGCAACGCCATCTAACCTCTAATAAATGTACTTTTGTAACTATATGTTATTCTATAACCAGGAAATTCTATACGTACTCTAATCTAATAAATACAGATTTTATTCTCAATTAAAGTTCAATATTATTGACATTCAATATTAAGAAGATGTTTGTTCAAATTTATTTAAAACCTTAGTTCATTTAGTATTTAGTTTTGTTGGTAATAAACGAATTTAAAAGT
>OV651818.1:7837482-7904982 GCA_927349885.1 Psylliodes chrysocephalus | reverse complement strand
TGAATATGTTTCTCAACATATCTAGCGCTAATTCTATCAGGCGTATTTAGGTTAGAATAAGGTGTAGGCGGTGTGAACAAAGCGTGGTATTGTTTACAACCAATTGCGATACTCAATTCCTTTGGATGAAAAATACCGTCGATGCAGAAGCCTTGGATGTCAACGAATGCGATCCTCATGATGACAGAAACGAGACTGAGAGACTTATATAATACTCTTAACTACTTCCGTAAGAGGATGATATTCCATCAAACGATCATGAATTATGATGCAATATGCTTTGGTATTAGCGGGGAATCCTGTATCTGTTTCTATTTCCAATTTTACGTCAACCGTAGAAGATTTCATGGTCTCTTCCTGCTTTGAACAATCAATCACAAATAATGCGTAGCGTTTGAACGCTTCATAGTTTAGAAGAGCCGTTTTCGGTGTACCGGTTATATAGTTTGCATTAAATTCTGTGTAGTTGTAGTGAGCAATAGCATAGTCGTCTTCTTTAAAATCTAAAAGCATTCGTTCGTTTGGCCAATATTCCCCGTTTAGAGATACTCTAACACCGGTTAGGTTAACATTATCAAATTTAGTGGGGTCGCTACTTAGTTTATTCCGCCTGTCAGTTTGGAAGCAAACTAATATATATCGTGGACGTTCTACGGCAGCACTAGTCTTTACGGCCCAAATTTCTCGTTTAGAATCTTTAGTTATTGATGGCAGTTCATTTAATTCCCAGTTTCTAAACGGAATCAATATAGGGCGATCATTTTTGATGGGTTCCATAAGTTTAATTTTAATCTCGTCATTAGGGAAGATATGTTTAATTTTTACTTCCATACTTTCAATTATCAATTTAACGGTTGTAGAGGTCATACCACTACCTCCGGTTATAGGCTGCTCTGTGACAATGACACAATCATTATCGTTACGTGATCGAACTAAACGAAATGTTTGTCTACCATAGGTAATCATAGTATAATCATTGAAAACGTTGAAAATGTGTTTAAGAGGCATAAGCAAATTGAAATGTTTTGAACCATTCAGAAGCGGGTTATCGGGATAATTCCATCCCGCAATACTCATGAAACGACTGTATTCCGGTCCATAGCATGTTAAGGCTCGTACCGTGCTTACGATTCCAGGATCTCTAACGACTTCTATTTCTCTAGAGCATTCGCTGTAGGAACAGCTATCGAAAAGAAACGCTCCAAAATTGGGTGCTAATTCACATTTTCCACCACCAGTAATTTCCAATTTTCCTTTAATTTCCAATAGAGTGTCAGGCATTGCGAAAAATGCATCAGATTGATTTATGATAAATTCAATGACGTCGCTGTTGTTGAACGATTTAACGTATGGACTATAGGATCGATATTCTTCTTTTCTAATGGTATCATCAAATCGTGGTTTTTTATAAAGGTTGAATTTTGGATCGATATCACCTTCATCGAATCGAAAACGTTTCATCACCGGTTCATCACCATCATCATCATCATCATGCTGGTGTTTTCCCATTTCGTTTAGGTTTTAATCCAATCGATTTAAGAAATATTAGGTTTTGTGTAGATATAACGACTTGTCGCTGAGGAGCTCTGGTTGGTACTGGCAACGTCACGTATGCAGAAGTGTTTATAACTAAACCCATTTAACGTTCTTGTAACTCCAAATGAAGAGTACTTAGTTCACCGCGAAAGTTTACGGGTCTCTGCTGCTGATCAAGCGCCACAACAGTTATGTTTGTTATTTCTCTGCTACTGCTTACAGGTAAGTATATCGGATTATGTGGACGTTCTATAATCTGATATCCAGGATTTTCGATTATCGGGAACTCGTATATTGAATGCGTAGGTCTATCTCCGTAGAAGGCTCCTTCAGTAATGTTACAATCAAAGTGTATGCTAGATACTTTTATAATGTTTACAGGTAGATCCGATGCATAC
This sequence comes from Psylliodes chrysocephalus, assembly GCA_927349885.1. NCBI lineage: Eukaryota > Metazoa > Arthropoda > Insecta > Coleoptera > Chrysomelidae > Psylliodes > Psylliodes chrysocephalus. The sequence continues at coordinate 7,903,048 of OV651818.1, read as the reverse complement.
TTTCGGTCTGGAGCAAGAATTGTCTTGGAAAATCCTAAAATATTACCAAGACTATCATCCTGTACAAATGAAATAGCGTGATTTCGGCAGTATATTTCGCATTTGAGAGTATTGTTATTCGGCTGCAATGAAAACTCGTCAATGCTGTTGGTTCGCACCTCCAGTTCCTTCTTTATATATTTTTCGATATCCGTAATTTCATAGCACCCCGTAGGAATTTCGATGGTCTTTAATTTTTTTCGATTATTATTTTCATAATAGTAAAACTTCTCTCCATCAATATTGGGTATTGAATTGTACGAACAGAACCCCAACAATCCTAGAAAATATGAATTTTCAGGATTTAATATGATTGGGGTCTGCGGAACGAATGAGAACTCGTTAGTGGTACTCGTTAAAGTTAACAACATGACTGATGTAGAATGAGTGATGTAAGGATTTATATATATACACATTTATAATTTTTATCATTTATTTTTTAAAATAATAATTACAAGCGTGACAATCAGCCTGCGCATCTGCAGGCCCATCAAAGTGAGTTTGAGCGTCAGGCCTATTATAATGTACGTAACAAGGTAAACGAATTTGTAAATTAAAATTACATTTATATTCATTAGGTAACTTGTGCCAAACATCCAGCAATTCTCCAGGTCTAACATGGCGTATCAAATAGTCGACAGGAAGTATGCTTAGTTCATCTTCTTTAAGGGATTGTAGCGTCCTTTTTCCGTCTATGTACGCTAGTATGGCCTCCATTGTATAGAAACTTTAAACATAAATGTCCACAATTAATTTGGTTATAAGTTTGATATGGATCGTCGTTGTAAAATATTTTTGCTTTACCTAAATAACGAACAAGTTCTTTCGGCGGCTTTAGATTACCGAATGAATCAAAATAGTCTACGATATCGTTTATCTTTCTATAAGCTACCCAATGAGTTCCTTGATTTCTCGACGTATCTAAATTTAAAATGGCGGATTCTTTTCGGTGAGATGTCTTTGGTAAAGTGTCTCTCATGAAAACTCCACGAAAATATGGTATTTTTAAACGTTTAGCATACGTAATCAAGTCTTTATCGTATAGAGGTCTAGAGGGTAGCTTCAACGGTAGTTTTTTTGTTTCTTTAAAAATAATCCCAATCCTCCTTTTGCGTTTTTTCGTAAATATAATCCTTTACCAATAGATTCCATAGCTCTATTATGTCTTTGATCTTCTTCAAGTTTCTTTTGAGCATTCTTGGCATCGATGACTGTCTTGGCGATGCCGGCCGCGCCTCCTGATAACGCACCAAGAGCTGATAGACCAGCAAATAATGGAATCAAAGGAAGGAATCCTCCGCTCTTTGGAATCGGAATTATCCTAGGAATTCTAACACTTTTTCGCCCTCCAGATTTTTTAATTAACATTCGTGCTACTTTCAACGCATGAGCGGCTGACTTTTTCAGATCCGATGAAGGATTCTTCTTCAAAGATTTTCCTACTTTTCCTGTAATCGCTCCTAACCCAAGTTTTCGTTTAGCCACTTTAAGCATCCAAGCAACAGCTTGGTCGCCTAATCCTGCACCCATTTTACGTTTAGCCTTCATTCCTGTAGTAACAAGCCAAGCGGCTGATTTTTCACCAAAAGTCGCGTCCTTCGACTTGACGCGTTCCCAAGCTTTGTTTTCAAGTTCCCAATCGGCCTTATGGCGTTCGTCTAAAGAATGATTCTCGGAATATGCAATATCGTGTGCTTTACATGCAGTATCGAAAGGATTAATGCCAGGATCACCACGCGCAAGACGTTTTTGTAATTTAGTACCGGGTCCACAGTATCTATAGCCCGGAAAATGAAGTTCGAACGGTAACTTGTTGATAATAGTATTGAGAACACCTTGTCCCTCGTACACCAACATTTAGAATGATGCATACTTTAGTGAATTTGCTTATATATAGGGTATCGCAATAAAATTACGATAAACGATGAAGGTAGTTCAACAGACTCAGACGTTGCCCATAAGCAACTTAGATTTTAATACGGAAAAAACTGAAAGTAAACATGGTAAATTATTACCTAATTCGTTTCGTGCTATTATATGTGGACCTAGTGGATGCGAGAAAACGAACGCAATGATGGCGCTTCTTTACGATCCGAATGGAGCTAAATTCAAAAATGTTTATGTTTATTCAAAGTCATTGTACCAACCAAAGTACCAATTGCTGAAAGAAGTTTTATCTGGTATGAAGGAGGTGGGTTATTTCCCATTCAAAGACAACGAAGAAATTCTAAGTCCCAACGATGCTAAACCAAATTCAATATTCATATTTGATGATGTAGCATGTGATGGGCAGCAGAAAATTCGTGAATATTACTCCATGTGTCGACACAAAGATATCGATGCTGCATATCTCTGTCAAACTTATTCTAAAGTTCCAAAACAGATGGTGAGAGATAACTGTAACGTAATTGTGGTATTTAAACAGGATGAGATTAACCTTAAACATATTTTTGACGAACACGTATCGCCTGACATGTCCTTTGACGATTTCAAAAAGGTATGTTCTGAATGTTGGAACGATCGATACGGTACTCTTGTAATCGCAAAAGACTTTGATCTTAACGATGGCCGATATCGTAAGGGTTTTGATAAATATATAAAAATGTAGGTGTCATACGTTACTCATTATTTGACGTCAAGATGTCGACGGATGCAGCTCGCAAACGAAAAATTGCCGAACTTAAACGTTCTATTCGAAGAAAGTACTTGGCTCTGAAACTAGGTCGAACGGAGGAGGATGAATCTATTAATAGATTATTTAAACCAATTGCCGAACCTCTGAGAAAAATTCAAAAAAATTCAAATAACTTGTTAAACGTGTCAAAGATCGAGCCGAAAACAGAGTTAACAAATCAGCAGGATTTCTCTTTGTCTCATTTCAATCCACAAACAGCCTCATCGCCACACCAAAAAATAAAAAACATACCGATAGACACTATAGTTGAAGATGATGGAGGTAGTACCCGTGAAGAATTTAGCGAAGTTGATGAACCTGAACATTCTGAAGAACGGATGGCACCAGCAGTAGTTGAGCAATACCTTGAACAGTATCCGCCAATGAGTCAACCATACATTCAAGATTTTTGGAATAAAGATGATAAAATTGATCCCGTGTATGGTCCTATTTATGAACCTGGAAACGATTGGTGGTATTTAGGTGACAAGCGTATAGACTTTGACAAAAACATGGGAAGTATAAAAATCCTAAATTCTGATGGAAAGTGGTATTATGCAAAGGGAACACCAGGATTATATCAGCTTATTTTCTACAGTGATCCTAGTTATACAAAGGAGGATTTGGTCCCCTATAAACAATTTTTAGAAATGTCTAAGGTACACCGAAATTCTTTAGGAAATTTGAAAGGTACAAGGAGAGACAAATATTTAAATATAATAAAACCTATGTTTATACAGGGTGGTAAAGGGATCGTCGTCGTCAAGTACTCTGGTAAAGGTATGTTAAATAAAAACCAATTAATTTACAATAAGAAGCCTATAGAATATGTTTATTGGGATGATCCCAACGAACTTTGCGATCGATTGAAGTTGTTGATGGCTTCGAAGAATGCTGGAAATACTTCGGTAAACAACGAAATCGTTAGCATAATCGACGAACTTCGAGAAGCAGATATCATATATTAGAGTACATTACATATTATAATCATTTTCATCATGAGTCTCGATAAGTTTGGACGTAGACAAAGTTCTAAGGCGGTGGAACCATTGCTTAAATTAAGGCAGTTGGAAAACAGTTTTAAAAATAATTATAGCATAAACAAAGTAACTCTGGACAAGTTAAATGACAGTGTAAACGATATTGCAGATAAAACTAGAGACATTGAGGCATTCATCACGAGAGATCCACCTATAGCAGGCAAACATATGGCAACCAAAAAATACGTTGATGATGCGATTAAAACCAATAAAGGATATCTTCGAAGCGATATCGCAAAATTGGAGGATCAGTTGAAAAAAAGCAATCATGATTTGTTTTTGAAAATACAAACATTAAATGAGAATTTTGCACAATTGACCTTGCTTCATCAAAGAAATATAGATAAGGTGAACGTTGCTTTGAATACTTCTATTAATCAAATTAACGATAAATTATCTTTAGAAATACAAAAAATTGGTGATATGATTAAAATAGGTGATGTTGACATTAAGCGTGAACTTTCGAATGTAACGCAACAAGTATCAACACATCAAAAAGATCTTGAAAGTATCAGCGAAAAATTCGTCAAGTTATATGATATAGATATGAAATCAATTCGCAATGAAATGATTGTTAAAATAGATAATTTGACTGAACAATTGTTGCAAGATAATCAATTGATTTTAGATTTGGATGCAAATTTTAAAGCAATCGTCAATACTACTCATTCTTAGAATTTTTTTCACTAATGCTTAAATTCGTTATAAAACATTAAATCTTTTATTCAATAGTATGGCTTCGAAGGACAAGCTCCAGCTTGTCAACGAGTTGCATAGACCTGCTCGTAAAAACTATCCTAGACGTCGTACAATTATTAAAGGTTTAGATGATCTATGGCAAATGGATTTGGCTGAAATGCGTCCTTATGCGCATCAAAATAAAAATTTCAAAATGATTATGGTTATAATAGACTGTTTTTCAAAATTTATGTGGACACGCCCACTTAAGACAAAGACAGGTGAGGAAATAACGAAAGCGTTTGCCGATGTTCTCGCTCACTCCAAAAGAATACCGAAAAATGTACAAACAGATCAAGGAACCGAATTTTTCAATACAAAATTCCAAAATTTAATGAAAAAATACAACATTAATCATTATAATTCATACAGTGTTGTCAAAGCTGCAATTGCCGAAAGAGCAATAAGAACTTTAAAATCGAAATTATATAAATACTTTAGTTTAGTTGGAACATACAAGTGGCTTGATGCCTTACCTAACCTAACAAAAGAATATAATGAAACCAGACATAGAACGATTGGATGTAAGCCTGCGCAGGTAAACAAGACAAACGAAAAATATATTTTGAAACAAAAATATTCTCACTTGAAAATTGCAGGGCCTAGAAAACTTAAAGTCGGCGACATTGTACGCATTAGTAAAGCGAAACACGTTTTTGAAAAAGGCTATACGCCCAATTGGACTACAGAATTATTTAAAGTTGCAAAATATAAGATAACCAATCCCTCTACGTATCTTCTCGAGGACATGGAGGGTGCACCAATCAAAGGCGCATTCTACGAAGAAGAATTACAGAAAACCGCAAATCCTGATATCTACTTGGTGGAGAAGATTCTTAAACGCAAAGGAAATAAAATGTACGTTAAATGGTTGGGGCTAAAAGGTAACAGTTGGATCAAAAACGATGATTTTGTATAGGATCTTATGGAAAACACGAACAAATTTCTGCAAGTCACGGGCCTTTTTGTACAATCTACCGAATGTAAAAGTGGGAGACTATGAATAGGAGGTAAAAGTGGGGAGAGCAAAAGTATAAATTGCAGAAATCAAGCTTGACGTTCTCAGTTGTTTGCAGTCGATCAGTAAAAATGTTCAGTCAAGACAGTGGTATCGAAGTATTAGTCGAGAGTGATAGCGATAGTGATATTATGGATGATATTGATGCTGAATTCGATCAATTTTTCGAAAAGCTAAAACCTTCTGCAGAACTTGACAAAATTGTACAATCCTATGAAGATGCTGCAAAACGTGAGATGCATTACCTACTTCAAACCTCATATATGTTATCAGGATACGACATTCGATGCGGTATAAGTCCAGCGAGATCGTTTACTCCAGCAATCATTTTGGCTCAACACTTTAGGTCTACTAAAATATCTTTTGGAACTTTCGAATGGGCTCTTTTTGTTGATATTCTCAGACAAAAGATGGATGATTTTTTCGAGGAAGACTTGCCTACATATCCAGACGAGTATGACCCTATAACATTTTCATGTGGCGATTATTGTATGATTACGCAACTGGTTTATGACGACATCAAATTCTTGGTTGTAAAGAAACATGGCGTTGAATACTATTTGTGTGAAGAGGAAGTGCAGGAAGTTCTTGAAATTAACAAACAATTGGTGTCCAATAGAGTGGCTACATTAGAAGAACTTAATTTCTGCTTATATTATAATAATATTATCGATTTCTGTAAAACACGTGATGACTCTGTACAATTGTTATTTTCAATGTGTGAAATAATACTTCTAAACGATTTGTTAAACCACGCTCTTAGAGAGTACATTTATTTTTATAAAATTTCTGTAATTAATGATTTAAATAAATGATTTTTTGAAAACTGGTTTTCTTTTATTTTCATATTCATTGTTCATTATCATTCAAAATGTTTAAGAATACAGACGTGCTTTCTTTATTCTTTCTTGCTGCTGCTGCTGCTGCTGCGGCTGCTATAACTCAAGATGATGCTTTGGCATATTTACAACATTTCGGCTACATAAATAAAAGTGAAAATGGTCTTACTGATATTACTAGTGCATTGATAGATTTTCAAGAAACCAATAATCTTCCGGTCGATGGAAAATTAAACAAAGAAACCGTTCGTTTAATAAATAAACCTAGATGTACTCAGGGTGATAATTCTTTTACTGTACATTCCAAATGGAACAAAAAACATTTAAAGTGGTACTTTCCTCAAGCGGGACGGCATACAAGGTATTTTGAAATAGCTAAGAAGGCTTTTGATATATGGGCGCAGAATACTACTCTAACATTTGAAAATGTTCGCATACCTAATCCAAGCGCAGATATTGCGATTTTCGTTACAAAAAGGAATCATAACACTCGCTTTAATTGTCAAGGAAATCATGAATGTGCATTTAAGTTTGATGGTCCAGGAGGAAAACTCGCTCACTCGTATTTTCCTAGTAATGGCACATGCATCGAGATTCATATTGATGAAGAAGAACCGTGGTATATAGGAGATGGAAAAACACCTGAAGAACAATACAACTTATTTATGGTGCTTGTTCATGAAATTGGACATGCACTTGGTTTAGGGCATAGTAGTAATAAAAATGCAATTATGTATCCTTGGTATCAAGAAGAAAATAGACCACTCGATGAAGATGATGTAATAGGTATGGAATCCTTGTATGGAAGTCGACAAAAATTTGCTAAAATTCCTCCAAATATTTTTAAAATGATGACTGAAACCGCTACAAAACCTACCACAACTAAAAAACCAACCAGCACCACAACTATAAAACCAACCACCATCGAGACGTCAACTAAATACCACACTAAATCACACACAACTACAGCTACAACGGAGTCAAATATATTGTCCAACATTCCATCGCAAAAATCGTCTACAAATTTATGCAATATTAAAATACCTAACTTCATGTTTTTAGCAACGGCAGAAAGCTTTCCTAGTTATCGAATGTATGTAGGCCACGAAAGTTTTTTGTGGAAATTAGAGTTAAATGATATGCATATTCCACTCACATCAGAACTTATTGTCGATTATCTTCCTAGAGAGCTCAAATCTCACAACATTTCACATATCTTTCAAAACTCTGTTGGAGACTTGGTTACAATCAGTAAACAAATGGTGTACGTAGTGACGTTTCCTAATCTAAACATTCAACATAGTTTTAATCTGCCGATTCAAAATATTAAAGTTATTAATGCTCTATTTCAAACAAACAGTGGGCGAATATACCTGTTGTACAACAATGATATATACATTGAATTTAATGAAACTGGAGAAATACTTAATCGTGGAAGAACAAGAGATCTGTTTCCTGGAATTCCTGGAGATCTAACTTCTGCATTTAGATATATAGATGGACATATATACTTTTTCTATCGAAATACCTACTATAAATACAGTGAATATACAAGAAAAGTTGTAGAAGCAGGAACCTTTAGCTGGAATCTGTTTGGAGTACCATGTCCTGATGATAGCATATTGAATCAATTGAAAACTATGTTAACAAAAATTATTTCTTTTTATGAATAAAATAATAATACTAAAGACTTCTGCTTTTTTTACTTACTCAAAATAAAAGTCAAAAATAAAACTTTTGCTAATATAAATTTTGACGTCATTAATATTTGTAGAATGCCATAACTTATCTTTTAACTTAATGTTTTGAGATGATTTTATATCAGGAAGGATTCTGTTTTACGTTAATGACTTCCTGCGAAAAATGTTCTAGTAAATATAAACTTTTTTTTTTGACAATGATACTTGAAGATGCATCTGTCATTTTATATGATTTAAGCTCCATGTTTTGTTATAAATATTCTCGTATAAGTCCTTCATACTCTTCATATTGCATGAGCTTGTTGAATGAAAACTTAGCTTTGACGTAGAAAATTATACTTGTTGTACTTTGAATGAAATCTAACATTAGAATTAGTCGTACAAAAAAGTAAATAAGAGTTTGTTGATTGAAAACTTACATTTATTAGCATTGGTATTGATATCTGTCTACAGATTGCCTATAGATATTTTCTTTTCTTTTTCTTATTTTTGATGTTTTCAAAACGTATGTATTTAAAACATTTTCGGTAGCCTTTATAATTAATTTTGTTATTACACTGTGTATACTTTTAGATAGATATTTCCCTGTATATATATTTTTGTCGTATAATACATCGTAGATATCTAACAATATGTTGAGTTTTTACAGGATGTGTAACCACAAGAAATGATAATATTGCTTTGAACAACGTCTCAGCGATAATTATTATATAGAAATCTTTTAAAAACAGAAAACGAAAATGTGTGTGAGTACAAAAGTTTTAATACTAATGGATTTAATGAGAGATGTAATTAAAAACAAAAATGACAGAAGATAGTATAAAATAACCTAGTGGTGCTAATACTAACCGAATTTACTGACTGATGTCTTATTTTTATAGAAATATACAGCAACTAAATAAGTAAGAATATCGTAACAAATGAATGTCAATAATTAGGGGAAAAGTGAGTACAAAGGTTTACAGATGTCTTTAACGATAGCTATTATCTTTTTGGGTTGAAAAAACAACTGATGTCATATTTTTAGGATAATGAAAGATACAATATAAGCGAAGATACCATACTGAAATGTCAGTAATTAATGAAAAAGTGTATTTAAATGTCTAAGAATGGGGCTTTTTATATTGGATTTTTATGATAGATGCCATAATTTTTAAGATAGAAGATGTAAAACCGAAACTAAACAATAAAATATATACGGAAAAAGTGAGTACAAACGTTTTTTAATAGTGACAGATGACAGATGTCATATTTTTAGGATAGAAATGCTAAATATAAAAGCAATCGATAATTACTTTCTAAAAATGAATGAGGCCTTTTTATTGGATTTAACGAGTCATACGAGACAGAAGATGATGCAAAAATACTGAAACTAAATAATAATATACGAAAAAAAGTGAGTACAAACGTTTTTTAATAGTGACAGATGACAGATGTCATATTTTTAGGACAGAAATGCTAAATATAAAAGCAATCGATAATTACTTTCTAAAAATAAATGAGGCCTTTTTATTGGATTTAACGAGTCATACGAGACAGAAGATGATGCAAAAATACTGAAACTAAATAATAATATACGAAAAAAGTGAGTACAAACGTTTTTAATAGTGACAAATGACAGATGCCATATTTTTAGGTTAAAAAGAATATTGAATAGGCATACGAAAACCTGTAGAGATGAGAATGGTTGGATAGTTGCGATATTTTTTAGGTTGATAGCTTGAAAAAAAAAAAGATGGTAATAATAAATGTTTTTGATTATTAAGATTGAAAATGTTAAATGTGAAGATAATCGAGTACAAACGAAGATGGTATATTGTAATTGTATTTATTTTTAATAAAGATTAAGACGATGACACGACAATAACGTACTGCGCAGGTTTACATACGATAATGGACGAAGAGTATTTTGTTACCTTTTTATCATCGACACGTTTATTGTAGTATTTTTATTGTACTTGTAAGTAATAAGGAAACGACGATGATGTATGACTACAATACGAACAATACGACTTCTTAGACTTATTCTCAAATACTGAACTTTTGACTGCTACCTTTCCGTATTCAGAGACCCAGAAAAGTAATGTCTCCTTGGTATTACATTTTCTGTACTAACCAACTATGGCCCCTTTGGTAATGCAACACCGTGTATTCTTTAAAGATTAAGCGGAAAAAGTGGCTTCGCCACCTCGGCCCTTTTGGCACTTCATTAAATAAATATTGCTCCCTTACGACTCGGGGTAAACATCATCATTTTTGCTATTTATCTTGACAGCAAGAAGAATGCGGTAGTGGTAGTGACGTTCGGTGTGGGTCTAGATGGGGCCTTGTGTGGCTAACGTAAAATGTAGGAAGTTACAAACTAACGTTGGCTGACAGCGTTTAGCAAAATTAATGTTAGGCAACACATATTACTTTTAGATGACATCTGGGTTGCGGGACATTTATTGTAGGCAATACACACTACCCCGCGAAGCGTAAGTGACAGCTTTGACGTAAGAGGATATATATATATATATATATATATATATATATATATATATATATATATATATATATATATATATATATATATATATATATATATATATATATATATAGTTGACAGAAGCGACGACAAGTTATTATTTTTACAGGTTAACCAACATAATTTACAATCTCGAATAGATTTTTTTTTTCAACGTAAAAGAGGTTAGGAATTGACGACTCCCCCATGGGGGTTATGTTCATCGGCGCGTCTCCGCGTGGCGGGCCCCCGGGCAGCCGATCGTTCAAAGCGGGGGTTATGTTCACCTCGGCGGCGGAAATCCTCATCGGGGCAATTGACGGATCGACCGTTAAAAGTGGGGTTATGTTCATCGGCGCGACTCCGCGTGGCGCGCGCCTCGTGGCGGGCCCCGGGGCCACGGGCAGCTGTCTAACGACCGTTTAAACTGGGGGTTATGTTCGCCGCTCATTGGCGAAATCCTCATCGGGGCAGTTGACGGATCGACCGTAAGACACACACACGGACAGCTGACAGATGATGACAGACACCTGACATATGACAAATTCTAATCCAACCGCCAGAGGGCGTCGCCGCCGCAGCCGATGGCTTTTTTCTCCCGCGTTCCACAGTCAACAAAAACTGACAGCGAAAAGAAGAAGAATTGACAACTAATAAAAAAAGAAGAAGAATTGACAGATGACACATTGACAGATGACACATTGACAGATGACACATGTAGGTTAGCCAACTTCGTGGCTATGGCCGCGCATGCGCAGTAAAAAAGTTCCCAGGCCCAAGTGTCCTGACCCCTGCTCATTTATAGAGGTGCTGCAATAGGTTATACAAAATAACCGGAAAAAGCCTATAATAACTAGATAGGAAAATCATGTGTTGGACACATCAGATTTTTAAATTAGTCAAATCAATAAATTTAAATACTTGTGAACACTAAACGTAATTTTATTTATTTATTTAAACAATTCGGAACTGTCTAATTGTTCTTTTGACATGAATTTCAAAGCCCACTTTACCTAATGCACAAAAAAAATTTGAAGTTCTGTTAGCGTTTTCATTGCATTTTATATAAAAAGTTGTAAAGGTCCCAAAAAATAATTTCAGTTAATAAAAAATTGTACCATGTACCATAAAAATATAAACTGACTAACTAGTAACTAGTATGTAATATTTAACAGGAGTTTAAATCAAATTAAATTGTGAATTTAGTTATAATTAACCCTTTTTAACATTTCATCTAAGAGTCTCGCTAAACTGTTGTGTTTAGGGATAGGCAATATTTAACTCAAACGAACGTATATTAAGAGTACTTTTTAGTAGTGATATGAAATACAGGGTGTTACATTTAAAAAAATTGAGAAAATCATGCATCTGAAATTTGACTCACTCTGTACACGTTGCGCTAGGAAAAAATTAGTATATTTTTATAAAAGTAGACTATCATTAAAAATGATTCATCAAAAAATTTTGATGTTCGATTGTTTCTTTTGAAATATACAGAGGGTTGAACCTAGTACGATTTTCGAATAAAATTGGTTTGAACTTCCAAAATACCCAGTATAACCTTATACATGTTGGCATTTTCTTGAAGGGCAAAGTCAGGAGAATTCAAATATACAATTAAATACAGGGTGGTCCATTTAAAAAAACATAAGGTTTGATCAATTATAAAGTTACGGATCACTCTGTATAATCGAAAACAATTGTAAAATGTGCAGATTAATATTATCTACAACTTTTGTAAAAACTATTGTTTGATATTTTCTATAATATAGGATATATCTAACTTCCACACACTATTGGGACACCCTGTGTAAAAGAAAAGTATTGCTTATTAGTAAGGTAACTAGACACACAGTGTGATTCATGTTTCTCTCATCATTTGTTTTCATTTTATTGAAATTTTTTATTTTCCTTCATAGATAATTTCCTTTAATTAAAGTTGAAGGTGGTAGCCATGTGTGAGGTATAAGTTCAAAAAGGTAAATCAAACGAGGGTGGTCCTTAGGATCTCACAAGAGTATTTTATTACGACTGGTTTCGAGGATCAGATCCTCATCATCAGGTAAGGTCTAAAATAGAGAGGAAAAACGAATGAGCTCATAACTAATAAAGTGGGTTTAAACATTTTAATATGAAAGTTGTCAAATATTAAGAACTCACCCGTAATTACTCATCTATTTAAGACTAAGCTAAGAGAATTATCCCAGGGTCGGTGTAAAAACAAGTATGCGAGTATTTTTTAAAATACATAAAAAACAATAGTTGCAACAAAAAGTTGATGTCAAAACACATAAACAAAAGTAGGTCTAAAACTATTACTTAAAATTATTAAAATATTTTACGAACGGACGAACAATTAAGACAAACAAATTTAAAAACTTTTTAAACCCTACAAGCACTAAAATGGGTTCTTGGACAAGTGTTTATAATTCTACAGGAATTAAATTTTATTTAGATTAAATATACTGATTAACGCCCTCTAGGTATAAATAGACGAATTAACCATTCTAATATTTAAGATAACAGTTTAGAGGTTGTCAAATTTAAATATTTTGACCATCGGCTAATAGATGGCGTTGGCGAAAAAAATAAATGTTTCTTAATAATAATATAGGTTTATTCTACTTTATCAGATTTAGAACTAATTGAATTCACCAATCTACTTAAAATTTCATATTAAAATGTTTAAACTCACTTTATTAGTTATGAGCTCATTCGTTTTTCCTCTCTATTTTAGACCTTACCTGATGATGAGGATCTGATCCTCGAAACCGGTCGTAATAAAATACTCTTGTGAGATCCTAAGGACCACCCTCGTTTGATTTACCTTTTTGAATTTCCTTTAACTTGCATTCATTTTATTAAGCTGTATAATGTCATATTCAAATATCTAACTTAGTTTTACCTACATTAATACTATATTTATTATACTACTTGGTAAATCATATTTCATTTTAAAAGCAAATTTTCAAATTAAATGTAACTATTTTATTTTAATTTAACTAATTTTACATAATTATTCTATCACTTAGATTTACCATATCAATAATATTAGTAAAAGAGATATAAATTAGTGTTGATTTAAGTACAAATAAATTAAGTTATAAAATAAATTAGTCTCTTAGTGTAAATAAATTAAATAAACTGTTTTAATAAATAAACGTTACAGTGTTACAGTAATTTTCCATTTTTTTTCTGTTAATTTAATTTCAAATGAAGGATTTTAATATTCTTATATATATATTAAATTATTTAAGACGACCTTCAACTCAAATGATTACTTTCAAAAAAATCATCTTATTTTCTTCCATATTTTTTAGCGGTTAGTTTGATTAAAATATCTTAAGTGGTTTTGGAAATATTTAAAATATTGTATTTTTTTCATAAAACTTTTACATCCTGTATTTCCGTAACAAAGCATTTTTGAGACATAGTGTATATAACAAAAACACCTTCATTTTGGCTCCAGAATACGTTCCTGAAGTTATGTACCGTACTTATCGAACACCCTGTATAGTCAAGATATGTCCTATAAACGGAATCTTTTTATTTATTCAACTTTAAACCAATCTGACTTTCAAAGAATCATTGTTTGTTATTTGTTTTGAAACTTTACACTTAATTCCGATCTGAAAATAAATATTTTAAAATATTAACTTACAGTAAATTGAAGAAATCTTTCTGCGGCATCGGCATCTTCTTTACTATCAGTATCTGGTTCTCCCCAAGCGGAGTCAATAGTTATACCAACAACTCCTACAAAAAAAAAATTATACATTTTTTGAACGTTTCAATAATATTGAAAAAAGTGATAAATATAAATTAACAATCCGCGGTCGCCCGGATGGCCCTACCCTGGGGCCGGCCCTGAGAAGACAATCTCTCAGGCCGTGTTTCACTACATGTCCTCAAGAAATGCGAAAGGTACAATATAAGATTCATTGTGTTTCCACCCAATTCTACGCACATTCCACAACCCATAGACGTTGCATTTTTCGTTCCTTTGAAGAAAAATTGGCGAACAACTTTAACAGAAAGAAAAACAAACAATAAGGGAGTTATTCCAAAATCAGAGTATCCCAAAATTAAAAAAAAAATGCAGCAGACCATCAGGTCGGGATTTCAACCATGTGGGATTTTCCCAATGGATCCAGGGTTTGTATTAAGAAAAATATCAATATCAAGAGATGAGACTAAAATTATTGGTGAATGGCCCCAAATGTTTGTCGGCTTACTCAATGATAAGCGATTTGCTGAAGAGCCCAGGCGTAGAAGGGGCAGAAAACTCAATGTTGCTCCGGGAAGAGCTGTAAAATGTCCCAATAGACAGAACTCTGCTTCGCCATCTGAGTTAGACATATCAAATGATGATTACGAAGCAACAGATGAAGAAATTGAGAATCACGACGAAGAAGAATGTGAAGTAGACGGTGCAGATACCAGCCAAAACAAAAATAATGAGAATATCAATTAATTTGAGAGCCCAGAAAACGCACCTGATACTTTTGTCATAGTTAAATTGACCAACAAAAAGTTAACAAAAAACTGTGTCGCCTGTGTCAAGGAAGTGATTGATCCTGATACATATATGGTTTATTTTTTAAAAAAGCTCGATTCTCCCAAGATGGGATATTATTATTCTTATCCCCAGATTAAAGATGAAAGTGCAATTGAGAGACACCAATTAATCTTCTTCTTCGATCTGTAAAAGTTTCAAGGGGCTTATATCAGTTTATATTTCCAGATAACAAAAACTTCTTAGTTTATAGAAAATATGCAAAGATTTGTTCAGTTTTTTTCATATATTTTTTTTAAAGAATGTGTTTTTTCTTTTTTTTTTTAATTTGTTATTTTATAGTAGGTAAAAATTAATTTTGTTTAATGTTTTTGAATATATCCGACATTTTTCAAATATTGTGTTTTTCTAATAACCTATGCCCAAAATTTGACCTTCTGCTTTTACGGATGTTCCAGGATATCATTTTTTTGAATTTTTTTGTATCTGAATGAATACACATCAGTGCATTCTATAATTCGATTTTAACCTACAAACAATGAGTGTCCAAAATCGCTTCAGACATAGGGGTGAATTCGGACACTATATTATACATGAAAAACAAAAATATGAACTTAATTTTTTATGGAATGACAAGATAAAGGATACAAGCATCTATTTTAATTTTTTTAAATTTTTTTAATAAAAATTGCATATGCAAAAATACTCCAAAATCGTTTGATTTCACCCCGGGTAAGAAAGACATTCAGTGGCTAATAGACTTCGTCTGAAGCCAATAACTTCCGATATGACATTAAAAACATGAAGGACCACGCACGTTTCTTATACAAACGGGAGTACCGTCAAAATGTCTGAATTTTTGATATATTAAATTACTTGATGTCCCCATCAAAAGTGTCCATGGGCCCAATCGTATCCTATAACTAAATTTTGAGATACAGGGTGTTGAAGTTAGAAATCTCTATTTCTTTAAAATGGACACCATAAATCACCCTTAAATATATTTGGAAGTTATTCGCTTGTTCTGTGTAGTCAAAATATATTTTTAACTACTATAATTAAAATATTGCCCCTTACTGGGTGATTAATAATTCGGCAGATCTTTTTTAGTCAAAGTAGGTAATTCCACCGAATAAAAATAGCTGAAATATCGAAAAAAAATATCACCGTCAAAGTTTCTTAATATTTGATATCGATGTACTCGTTCAAAATTTTTAGATCCTATGACTGACTAGTTTTTCAAATATAACTCAATATGTACCAAATATATGAATTTTAAACAATAAATATACTGACATAAGCAGATATGTTTCAGAGAAAGACTATATATTAGATAATTTGACACACTGTGATGGATTAGAAAAATACCCCTTGTACTATTTGAGGGCAGCCAAAATTATCTCGTAGTTACAGGGTGATTGCGTTTGAATATGTAAGGTGAAAAAATCATAAAAATGTTGAAATTGTTGGCAAAAAATAGAAAATAATTGCCTTTTAACTTTGGAGTTGTTTATCAAAAAAATCTTATTAGTTCACATACAGAGTCATACATTATTTCATTACAAAAAAAGTTCGTTATTCGGTAGGTCTAAGTAGGATTTATGGAAATGAATAACGATCGGATTAAATGTTTATTTTAACTGGGTCATTGGCTCTTTATATTGCCTCTTTATGTATATTTATATCAGATTGGGAACTCATTTGACAATCCATATCTTAGTTTAACAAGAAAAACAAGTAAATCTTTTTGAGCAATGTTTCTTAAGTTACCATATTGTTTTATTGGTTCACAAAATTCATAAAATACTTGGAAATTTTTGTTTAGAAATTGAAGTTAAATATTTAAATTCTTCTAAACTAAAAGAATTTTTGTCTTCCCAATTTTTAAATTATTATTAGCAGTAACAGCCGCTCTTAAATTAACGAGGAAGAATGGTCTATAAACAAAACGCAAACTAGCATATAAATTAATCATTAGTAAACTTGAAGATTTTGATCCGCTGTACTCAACCTTTTTTTCTTTTGGGCCAAATAAATCTGTTTGTTATGTTACACGGGCCACAATATTTTTGGGTGATAACTAAAGTTGCCACCTTTTTAAAATGAAACTAAAGGACAATGGGTGAAGATAGGAATCCGCTTTGAATATTTTCTAAAAAAAAAGGTCCTCATGTTGTTTTAATACAGGACTGTAGCTCAACCATTTCAGTTACTAATAATCGTGTTTGGGGCTGCACAAAAAAGCTTGGAGGGCCGCACACAACAGCTTGGAGAGCCGTATGAGGCCCGCGGGCTGCAGGTTAAGTATGGCTGATTTAGAAGAATGTCATAAAAATCTTCAGATATTCGGGTACATAAATATTTGAAACTAAAAAAATATTTCCTCTGCATAATGCCGATAGTTTTCTTACATTTACTTGTGCGTTACAAATTATACAACCACGAACTGAGTGGGGTGTTAAAACATTAAATCTTAGGTAATTTGGATCATTTTCAATATTTCTAAGTTCCTGTGTAATTGCGTGATAACAGTTTAAACATAATCTTATTTTTTGTAAATTATCGATAGCAGGATGTCCGGCAGCTTGTCTTCTTAAATTAGCAACGTTAAGCACATCTATATTATTATCTTTGTTTGAACGAATAGTGTGTCGAAGTTGAAAGTGTCTATTGCAAACATAACAGCTTATCCTTTTTGCAAACGCCATACTTGCAACAATATTTATTTAAAACACTAATACAGAACGGTATAATGCTCACTTAAAGTAATACAAACGTCATTTATTATAAAAGTCAGCAATAGATGGATGTTCAATTATTCGGAAAATATTTAATCATGAATATATAAATCAAGTGTAAGCATGTTCATATATCCTATAAGGGTTTTGGCATATTCACCACGTTTTAGAATTTACTAATAAAATCTATCAATCGTCTAGAACTCATAGGTTACAAAATATACAGGGTAATCAATTTTTGTGTAAATCTTCTTAAAAATTATATGTTATTACAGTAGATATAAAAAAGCAAAAATTCAGGCATACAGGCAGTCTTAAGCTTTATATTTTATCATTTCGAATATACAGGGTGATTCTTTTACGGTACCAGACCAAAACCGATTTAAAATGCCTTGGTTCTGTCGATTACAACAAGCTATAACACTTTACGTCTCAAGTGAAAAATTACGGAGTTACAGGATGTTACAGAATAACTATATTTCCAAGTTTAAATATTTATGGCGTTATAATCATTAAATACTGCACGAAACGACTTGCATGCCTTTGCATAATGACAATATAAAAACAGGTCGGTGATTGGAAAATTACGAATATTTTATTAACCTGTATTCATATCATATTATTTTAAGAAGCCCTTGAAAAATCAAGAGAGGAACAGGTAAGCTGTAAACTATCAAATATCAACAATTGTTTCGTGAAAATTAGAATAACATGAAAATACTATTTCTTTTATGAATGTGTACCAATAAGTAAATATGACATTTATACTTCATTGTGTGCTTAACTATTACTCAATGGATTTCATAGAAGAAAACTCGCAATGAATAAGAAGACAGTTAAGAAGTTGATAATTTCTCAGATGTTTCTGCTCATTGACCACTTTATTCTGAGGATCCATTAAATGTTTTTATTTTCTAGTTATTAAAAAAGTGTCAGTTTAACAAAGTTTGTTATTGACTATTTAAAATATTAATATATGTATATTTATAATCCTTTTTTCAATAAAGAACTCACAAGCAATTTATTTTCTAATATTTTGCAATAATTTTATATATTGTTGATTTTTTCACCTTGAAAGTTCAACTGTAACCATTTTTTAGGGGATGCGACTTAAAACAAAATGTATTGGGGGCTTTACCTCATTGGTGGCGTGAAATGGAGCTTAAATCTTATTTAAATGTATAATACAAATAGGCACTTACGACAATACTCGAGCCAAATAAACCTGTAATCCGATCATAATTTTTCTATATCCTACTTAGACCTACCGTATAATCAACTTCTTTGTACCTGAATAAAGTATGAAGATTTTTTTGATAAACAACTCCCAAGTTAAAAGGCAATTATTTTCTATTTTTTGCCAACAATTTCAACATTTTGTTGATTTTTTCACCTTACATATTCAACCGCAATCACCCTGTAACTAGGAAATAATTTTGGCTGCCCTCAAATAGTACAAGGGGTATATTTCTAATCCAACACAGTGTGTCAAATTATCTAATATACAGTATATCTCTGAAACATATCTACTTATGTCAGTATATTTTTTTTTGTTTAAAATTTATATATTTGGTATATATTAGGTTATATTTGGAAAACTAGTTATATGATGTAATTTTACCAATAAGAATTTTGAACGAGTATATTGAGTACTATACGATATCAAATATTGAGAAACTTTGACGGTGATATTTTTTTTTGGTATCTCAGCTATTTTTGTTCGGTGGAAATACCTACTTTGACCAAAAAAGCTCTGCCGAATCATTAATTACCCTGTAAGGGACAATATTTTAATTAAAGTAGTTAAGTATGTATTTTGACTATACAGAACGAGCAAATAACTTCCAAATATATTTAAGGGTGATTTATGGTGTCCATTTTAAAGAATTAGGGATTTCTAACTTCAACACCCTGTATCTCAAAATA
This sequence comes from Psylliodes chrysocephalus, assembly GCA_927349885.1. Classification (NCBI taxonomy): domain Eukaryota; kingdom Metazoa; phylum Arthropoda; class Insecta; order Coleoptera; family Chrysomelidae; genus Psylliodes; species Psylliodes chrysocephalus. The sequence goes on along the minus strand of OV651818.1, from coordinate 7,883,314 downwards.
TAGTCATAGGATACGATTGGGCCCATGGACACTTTTGATAGGGACATCAAGTTATTTAACATATAAAAAATTCAGACATTTTGACGGTACTCCCGTTTGAATAAGAAAAGTGCGTGGTCCTTTGTTTTATAAACTTGTGCCTTTTTATGCTGCATAACAGTTTACAAATCATTAGTTATTTTAAAAGTTGTTATATATAGTTCTTTATATAATTTTTAGAAGCAGATTGGTGTTTCTTATGGTACAGGTAGCGCCTTTGCCTAATGACCATTACAGTAAAAGTGTCCATATATTATCTAGTATGCGCAGTGACTCAAAAGTGTTTTGGTTAATTTTGAATCGGTTCAAAACGGAAAATAAAAATATCTCCATTATTGGAATATCTAGAATAATTGATTTTAATGAAATAATAATTACTTACCGTTTTGTTTTGCTCTAAATTCCTTATCGTACAGATGATAAGCAGCAGCGTGCGCTTTTAAAACATTGTGAGTGCACAAATACTCTCCAATACCGGGTGAAGCAATAAACGGCGCCTTTGCCAAAACACCATATCCTCCTTGGCAAGTTTGTTTTGGCTCATTAAAGGTTATCCAATAATCTACGTCATCTCCAAGATTCTCGTACAGTACTTTGGCATATTCTAAAAATCTTTCAACAAATTCTTCACTTGTCACTCCACCTATATCTTGAATAGGTTGGGGAAGGTCCCAATGGAACATTGTCACCATTGGTTTAACGTTGTGCACTTTTAATTCATGGATTATATTTTTGTAGTAGTTTATTCCAGCTTGGTTTATGTTATTGAGGTAGCCTGTTTAAAAAAAAAAATAATATTAACGAAGAAACGTGAAATAGTATATTAAATTACGAGTGTGGAAAATCACTTTTCACACAAGCGATGTACAATATTTTTCCTACGACCACAACATAATTTTATCAAAAAATGTAAAACCAGGTTATTATTATAATAATTAAAATGTATTTAAAAAAATAATCAACAATAATCGTATTTATTACATTTTCATATTTTCTAAACAAAAAAAAGCTAAAAAACAAAAAAAAATCTGCCCTGCAAGGATTTGACCGCAGTCGCTCGCCAGGTCTCAAATGGCAAAGTTGATAAAGTTTGATACTCTACCACCTGAGCTAATAGGCCTTGCGTCAATTGAATGATCTAATCGGTTATGTGTTTAACCAGAATAAAAAGCAAACATAACTTAGTTATTTTAAAATTATTTTAATAATAATTGTTAAAGATAAATATCTAGGATCTAATTTACAACAATTTCAATAATTTAACAATCATTTCGATTTTAGTATTAATATGGACATCACATAGATCAAAATAGAAATGATGCGTTTGACATTCATACGCGTGTGATATAGGACACTTTCCATAGAACTATGGGTGTTTATTAAGTACTTGTACAAACTTTAAATAGTGAATTTTTGACTAATTTTAAGGCAAAAAGTTCATATAAACACGTGTCCTGAACCTCTTAACTTTTATGCTACAAAGTGGTAAAGTTTTCAAAAAAAAATCTATTTTTTCCAATAACTGTGAGACTATTGTAGATATCTTTACGAAATTTGGTACACGTATACTATGCATTAAGATGCATTTTTTGATGTACAAATTTATGTTTTCTACCAGTGGCGTCCATACCTACGGGGTTTGTATTGAATATTTTTGCAGAAAAAAATAGTATGCCACTGCTTCATCTTAAAACAAAAATTATTTTTGAAATCATCATTTATTTTTAAACAAATTTAAGCTCTCGAGTTTTTTCGTTCGATGCATAGTTTACGCTTTAAAAAATAAAATCCGTTTTATTTCAGAGTCAAATTGCTAAAATGTACAATTGTACATACATGCATAGCAAGCCTTGCAAACAACCGAGAGGTTTCCATGGTAGCGGAAACAGTCATGACAGTTTATTTAAAAAAAGATCATGGTTTTTGTCATTTAAAAATGTATGTACTTATGTATGTAATAATTTATTGTCTATTATTGTGTTCAAAATGTACGAATATACCAATGCAGAAATGGCTGACATTCATTTCGTCTACGGAATGGCTCACGGTAATGCACAAGCTGCAAAAAGAATGTATCAAGCCCGATTTTCTCAACGGGTGGGTTCCACATGTCCAAACTTTCATTAATATCCACGCAAGACTTTGTGAAACTGGCAGCTTTAAAAGAACAATTGATATCCCAGGAAGGCCTGTGACAGTTCGAACAGTTAAAGTTAAAGTTAAAGAAGCTGTGTTAAATAGAATTGAAGAAGACCCGCAAACTAGTACAAGGAAAATTGCTCATGAATTGAATATTACGCATACAATTGTGTGGTAAATTTTAAAATCTCAACAACTTTATCCTTATCATATTCAACGTGTACAGGCATTACTACCTAGAGATTTTCCTCTCAGAGTAGATTTCTGCGTTTGGCTGCGAAATAAATTATTAACAACCCCGGATTTCTTAGGCCATGTACTTGTTACAGACGAAGCTTCTTTTTCTTGAAACGCCATCATAAACTTCCACAACAACCATATCTGGTCTGAGGATAATCCCAATGCTATCATAGAAAATACTTTCCAAGATCGTTTTTCTCTAAATATTTGGGTCGGAATTATCAGGGATCACCTTATTGGACCTTGCATTCTTCCACAAAGGCTAAATGGTGAAGAATACAGAAGATTTTTGGAGCTCGAGCTTCCTGAACATTTAGAAGAAATTGATTTGGCTACCAGAAACAGGATGTGGTTCATGCACGATGGCGCACCGGCACACTTTTGTTTGGCTGCACGTCAATTTCTGAACGAGAATTATCCTAATCGTTGGATAGGAAGAGCGGGACCGCAAGCCTGGCCTCCCAGATCACCAGATTTAAATTCTCTAGATTTTTTTCTGTGGGACACTAGTTGACAAAACATCCGTTCAAAATGAGCAAGATCTAAGAAACAGGATATTTGAATTGTGTGCCATTATTAATCAGATACCAGGTATATTCGAAAGAGTACGTCAATCAATGTTAAGGCGAATTGACGCATGCGTTGCAATAGGCGGCGGGCATTTTCAGAAATTGTTGTAAATGTTATTAACTTATTTGTAAAAGTAGTTTAGTCTTAGTCTGTAAATAATCTAAGTTTATCACATAACAATATTGATCAATAAAAAGACACATTTTTCACTTGTTCCATGTAGAATACTATGCGTCGGACGAAAACTATGCGTCGGAGAAAAAACTCATCGGACCAAATTTACTCAAAACTAAATGAGGATTGCAAAAATATTTGTTATTTTAAGATGAAGCAGTGGCGTACTATTTTTTCTGCAAAAATATTTAATACGAAACCCGTACGGGCGCCACTGGTAGAAATAATAAAATTATTTGTACAATAAAAAATGCACTATAATGCGTAGGAGACGTGTACCAAATTTCGTAAAAATATCTGCAATATTCTTACAGTTATTAAAAAAAAAATTTTTTTTTTTTAAACTTTACCACCCTATAGCTCAAAAGTTAAGAGGTTTAGGACATAATAGTAATGGATAATGCAAGTTATCACTCGAGACTTATAGAAAAAATGCCCACAACCAAGTGGTTAAAAAAAGATTTACAGAATTGGCTAAATTCAAAGAATATTAAGTTCCATCCCGGTTCTGTGAGAAAAGAACTGTATCATTTGTGTTCCCTTCATAAAGATAAATTCAAAAAATATGAAATTGATGAAATTGAAAAAATTGTCGGATGACGGTGGTTAGATCATCACCATATCATTGCGAAGTAAACCCGATTGAACTGATATGGGCACAGATAAAGGGAGAAGTTTCAAGAAAAAATAATTATTTTAAAATGAGTGATGTTAAACAGTTGTTTTTGGAGGCTGTAAATAATGTGAAGCCTGAAAACTGGCAAAAGGCAGTAAATCATACGATTAAAGAAGAAGAGAAAATGTGGAAGTTGGACAATATTACTGATGAAATGATCGAGCAACTCATTGTAAGTATTGGTTGCGACAGTTCATTTTCGGATTTCGATTCTGATTTGGATTTGTAGGTAAGAAGTAGTTTCTATATTAAAATTATTATTTATGAACTTAACGTTGTTTAAAAGTCAAAGTTTAAACCCTTATACCTACATAACCCGTTTGACACAATGTTCTTAACATACCTTGTGGAAAAAAACATTTTAGAAAAAATTGCACTTTTTTACCTTCAGCTGTTTAGAAGTTATAAGCAGGTTAATTAGGTGAAAATATAAGTGTATACTCGAGGAATAACTTCAAAAAATATTTTAACTGTCTACTAAAAGAACGCTTTATTATTTTAATACTCTCTCATACATAAAAATAGACTATAACAGTAAAAAATTACTTAAATTTATAAAAGATACTAACATTTACTCTGTACTAGCCAAAATGTTAATTATTCATTGTATACTATTGTAAAAAACAGCATTTGTGAGGTAATATACCTCCGGTAATGATCCTTTGAGGTTGAAACAGTAAATAAAAAAAAAAGAATTTAACCTACTTTACGAATTTATTTAATGTAATTTCTATAATAACATTAAAACCTAAATCTGTTTACATGAACGTAAAAACATAGAAAATATCGTGTTAAAGTTTATGACATCCAGTCCGAAATATTCAAGGTCAAACGGTCTTGCAGAGCGCGCTGTTCAAATAGAGAAATCAGTCCCTATAAAATGCGTTGATTTGCATATCACTCTTTTGGAAAATAGGAATAATCCTATCAGTGCTTCAGATAAAACACCAGAGCAATTATTGAACAACAGATTTCTATAAGAACTAAACTGCCTAATAAAACTAAAAATCTTGAAGCTGAAATAGCTGATTATGACAAAGAAAGGGATAAAATTGAAAATAAACGGAAATTGTATAAAGATTATGACCACCTAAATACTGTCAAAAAGTATAATGGTACAACGGTGAGGAGAAATAGTTATTATATGAGAAAAGTGCATGCATATAATGTACAGTCATTACTAGATGATGATTTTCATGTATGTAAAGTGTAACGGTTACTCTTCTAGTACCATTATTTTAATATTTTATAACTATATTTTTAAAATGATTGTCCCATCTCTATTAGGACCGTTAGTTTCATTCTGTCGCTACAAATATTTTATATAGTTATTTTTGGTTTTATAAGTTGTATGTTCGGATCGAAAGTGAATTTGACTTTCGACAGGTATTACTTGTAAAAGTCTTTTTACAACAATACCTCAGAACGAGGCAGTCGAGATTATTAAATCTGCTAATATTTAATTAATCTTAAACAGTATGTGGTATTTTTATTAGTGGTGACAACCATCAGTATTTTATGGTGAGTAAAAGATTAATATTTACAAGATTTCTGCAAAGATTAACGAAATGGATCGGGATTTATTTTGTTGTTAAAAATGTGAGGTTAGATGTTTTAGAACGTATCATTAATTTCTGTAAAGATCTATTTTTTATTCATTCTGTTTTCAGAAACATCTTACCTCCTTATTCCTTATTTTTCCTTATTACGTAAACTTCAAAAAGGTCTCAATATTTTAGATAAGTCAACCATTGGATGGTTTAAAAATACGCTGAGAAGATAGTTGAAAATATGGTTTAAAAATACACTGAGAAGATAGTTGAAAATATGGTTTAAAAATACGCTGAGAAGATAGTTGAAGTTATGGTTAAAAATCTGTTAATTTATGGTTAGAAGATACATGAAGTTATGGTAACAAACATGTTAATTTATGGTTAGAAGAAAACGCATCGCTGTAGGAGATCGTCCTTATTTGATCGACCCTTAAAGAAAGATTGAAGACCTAACACTATTCCTACTCTGAGATAAGTTTCATTTTTTTATCATTGAAATTAAATAAAGAAGTAATTTAAATGAATCATGGCTTGTGTAGATTGTAATTGTTACTTGCCTGCATTCTTGTTTTAACATCAGTCATATTAATTATATTTGCCAAACTATTATAATTCACCTTAAATGATATGTTTATGTAAGTTTGGTGGCGCCCTCCTTCCCTTTACTATAGTTAAGTTTTGTCAAGGTTATTAAGTGCTATTCACGGCCCTAATTAAAATTGAGCTAAAACACGGTAAGTAAAACCAACATCACATGTTACAAAAGAAGAGTCGGCACATGAAGGTGCAGTAGATAATCACAAAGTTGTTTCTCAAGGTTCTAATTAAGGTTCTAAGGATAATGAGATGGGTTATGGGAAAAGACCCCATAAATGGCCCACCAAATACCAAGATTATGTAGTGTATTAATTGTAGTAGTTTAGTATAGCATTAGTATCTTGTAATAGTTTAGTTATTTAGTCAAAGAGGAAGATGTAGTAATGGATCTTACTCAACATAGTCCAATTAGCAGACGAATGACATATGACAGAAGTCATATGTCAATCTTACAAACATGTACCCTGTCTAATAGTTCTGATAATTGTCTGCTAAAACGTTTTAATAAATATTATAAACATCTTTAAGTATTTTAACCTAATAACATAATATTACACTTTCAGTATTTTAGACACAGTGGTTTACACCTTTCTAAAAAACTGAAAGTTTTTTTAGCTATATCTGAATTGAGATCTATATTCTGTCATTTGGGCACGAATTACCACTGCAAAAAGATGAGTCATCGCCTAGCAAGAGCAAGAAAGATAAAATGCTATGAAGTTTCTTCTTCTTCCGTATAAAGTCTATACGTGGTGGGGTATTGTGTAATCCCATAATATGAAAGTGTTGCAGCGCACAATATCTAGTTCGTAATCCCACACTAGTGGGTATTTGGAGCCTTACAAACTGTAGTATATGTCATTGATTCAATATTAATTTTTTTATTGCTTTAACATTTTTAGAAATTTCATTGACCTTGTAAAATCTATAGAAATATACAAATACTTATTTTATGTGTAAGTTTATAATTTTTACATATGTTATTACCTGTGGGTAAAATTCTGGACCAAGATATGGAAAACCTGTAGACATCGGTTCCCAAGGCTGCTACCATTTCTATATCTTCCTTGTATTTATGGTACGAATCGCAAGCTATGTCAGCAGTTTCATTCAATAGAATGGGAGATGGTACTGAATGGCAAGCTCTGTCCCAAATATTTTCTCCTTTTCCATCTTCTTTGACGGCTCCTACAAATAGAATAAATGATTTGAACTACAATAGTTGATTTAATACATTGTTTTACACACAATTTCTAAGTATGAACAAAAAGGGAATACAAAATGGGTTTTTAAATAATTACAAATTAAAAAAATAATAATTATAAAAGACAATGCAACAAGAGGCATAAAAATATAAGGTGACCCAATTAAAACTAGCCATGATGGTTTTGGATAATAATATTGTCAATTTTAGATTGAAAGTTGAATGCATTTTACTTTTTAAATGGACCCACAAAAGTCTAATTAATTAATATCCAGTGATTCGGAATGTGTTGATTTAAACACTGGATAAAAGGCAGATCATAATACGGAGAAGCGACATGTTGAATATCATTTAGTCCTCCTTTTCATGTTGTCATCAGAAACTCAAAACTAGTTCCACAAAGCAAAAACTGCCAGCTATTGGGACATACACAGAACTAATGCAAGAAAAAATAAAGATGCGTAAAGTGAGTAGGAAAACATCATACGAAGGATTGTGTAAAAAGTCCAGAACAACAACCGAAGTATATACACTGCCTAATGAAACATCCTGCTAACTACAGAGGATGTGAGGTAGCTAAAATCTTTCAAATAAGGAAGGATCATACTACAAAACCTAAAATAATGACGACGCAGAAGAGACCCATAAACGCTGTTCCTACTGTCAGAAATGAAATAAGATATTCTCAGGTAACGGACTTACAGGAGCAACCAATTCAAAGATCACAACCAGTCATGAATCCCACACCACAAATTGCACAGCATACTGCACAGTCAGCCAGTCTAGCAGAAAGTACCACTTATGGATGATTATTATTATCCTTAATAACCAGAATAGATTCACTCACTGACAGTCTTCAGAAGCTAGAAGAATTGAATAAACCCCAAATATATAACAATACCACTAAAGGACAAAAGTGATATTAGATGAGCCACTTGGAATGACAATGGTATTCTCCAAAAACAAACTGATATCCAAGTTTTCTTGTACGTACAAAAAATAGATATATGTCTGATTTCTGAGACCCACCTTACAACATACATACATTAAATTCAGAAGATCAAACTTCTACCACACTATCCATCCATCAAATGCAGCAAGATGAGGAAGTTCGTTAATTATTAAAAATAACATTTCCCACTATGAGGAACAAGGCATCCAAGAACCAGAAAATCAGGTAGCCATTAGCACCATTAACATTACAATAGCTGCAATCTATTGCCCACCAAGATACAAACAGAAAAAAAAAATTATCTCAATGTACTCAAAAAATTAGTTAACAAATTTATAATCATTGGAAATTACAACTCCCAAAACACCAACTGGGGTTCAAGATTAACCACAGTCAAAGGAAAAGAATTGCACCAATCTTCTGAAAACCCCACCTATATTTTCCACCGACCCAAATTAGATTCCAGACCTTTTGGATTTATTTATTCTAAGGAAAACTTCACCAAAATATACACAAGTAGAAGAAAACTTTGATGTGGATTCAGACCATACTGCAGTAATCCTTATTTTAATTGATAATGTTATTCAAAAAGAAGCCAAACCGACCCTAGCAAATCGGAAAACTAATTGAGAAGGTTTTTGGGGACTTAACAAATACTATTCAATTGACCATCACACTAGAACCGATAAATAAGCTAGATAAAGAACTGAAAAGGTTTATAGTTGAAATCCAGCAAGCTACATGAAGAAACATACCAAAAGTAAGAAGATTAACAGCTGGAAAAAACTATTCTGTCGAGATAAGAGAATTGGTAGCAGAAAAAAGAAAACTAGTAGGGCTAACAGATGCTAAAGAAACTGATTATTCGCTCTGGAAGGCAACTAACAAGATGAAAAATTAGTGTAAACACTGTCCTCCTATCAGAATAGCAGATAACAAATAGACAAGAGACAATCAACAGAAAGCTGATATTTTCAGTGACCACATTCAAAAGACGTTCCAATTAGATGAAATCAAGACACTCCTAATGAGACGTTCTATAATATGGAACAACTTGAAATTAGGCTAGTTACTCCCAGTGAAGTTACGAAAGAAATTCGGACAAACATCAACTCACAGAACTCCCTAGGATATGACCTTATTACTGGAGAAATATTAAAGAAACTACCACGGAAGGCTATAGTTCAATTGACATACATTATAAATGCAGCATTTCGCCTTGAATATATACCTAATATGTGGAAAATGGCTAAAGTTATCCTAATTCCTAAGCCAGAAAACCTCCAAATGAAGTGTCATCATATAGAACTATATCATTGTTACCGATAATATCTAAGTTATTTGAACAACTACTACTAAAACGACTACAACCAATAATTGAAAATAAAAATCTGATCCCTTTGCACCAATTTGGTTTTGAAAACAAACACTCGACAATAGATCAAGTACATAGAATAGACGATATCATCGAAAAAGCTTATGAAGAAAAATATATATGCTCAGCTATATTTTACAAGGTTTGGCACGCTGGACTGATACAGAAACTTAAAAAATGCTCCCTAGACAATATGTTGACATTCTACAATCATATCTAATGGGAAGAATGTTTAGAGTTAAGCAAGACGAGGCATACTCCGAAATGAAAGATATTAAAGCAGGTGTCCCCACAAGGCAGTGTGCTAGGATCGGTTCTCTACTTATTATACACCAGCGATATCCCTCAACAACAATGTGTTAAAATAGCAACATTTGCGAATGACACTGCTATATTGATAGTTGGCGGAACTAATACAGAGACCTCAGAAAAACTTCAGGAAACCTGCAACAGAATCAATCGATGGACAAGAAAGTGGAAACTAAATCGGTGCATGTTGATTTTACTCTTTGATCAAATGAACAAAAACAAATAAGAATAAACAATGACGTTATTCCGCATCACGATTCTGCCAAATACCTAGAAATGAACCTAGATGTAAGACTTAAATGGAAAGTGCACATAAAAAAAAGCGTAAAGAACTTGAACTTAAATTCAAAAAAATGTATTGGTTTCTAGGAAAAAAATCCAAATTGTCAGTGTACAACAAACTGCTGATTTATTAACAAATCCTAAAACCAATCTGGATTTATGGCATACAGCTATGGGGATGTGCCAGCAAGAGTAATATCAACATGATACAAGTTTTCCAAAATAAAGTCATTGTTGATGCACCTTGGTTCTATCAAAACAATTATCTTCATAGAGACCTGAAGATGCCAACAATCCAGGAAGAAATAAAGAGGTTTGCTGCGAAACATGAGGGTCGACTCCACTCTCACGTTAACGAAGAAGCTCTGCAATTACTGGACAACTCTACACTCAACAGAAGGGTCAAAAGGAAGAAGCCATTTGAGCTAGTGCAGTGAACGTTAACAAAAATAATTGTTTTGCTAAAACTATTATCTCAAATCGCATCTCTTTTGAAGATTTATTTAAGAAAGAAGATCTGAAGATATTCACTTTCATAGTAAAATTATTTTCACTGATAGAGCATGCTTTTTAAGAAAATAGTTAACGAGTTCACACAACATGTGAAAGTCCACATGCCATAAAACAACGCAATTTTCAACATAAGTTGTATGGACAGGAATAATAGGTGCACATCTCATATGTCCCGTTTGTTTACCTGTTAGGTTAAATGCCGACAGATTGCGAAACGGTCGCATACGCGGACGATCTCACTTTGATGGTGATATCCAGATCAAAAGAGGGTCTCATTAAGAAAGCCAATACATCAATTATTCAAATATGCGACTGGATAGATAGAAACGGCCTTACGCTGGCCAAACAAAAGACTACCGCAGTCATATTTAGGGGACCAAGAAACAGAGTAGGTACAACCTTTAACGTAAGGAACGCAATAATAACACCTATTAGAAATGCAAAATGTCTTGGAATTTATATCTAGGACAAGCTGATATACAATGAACCTATTAGAAAGACTGTGGAAACAGGGAAGAAATCCTATGCAGCCTTGCAAGGCTGATGCCAAACATAAGTGGCCTATCTCAAGCTAAGAGGGAAATACTAAGCGAGGTCGTACACTCCATTCTTCGTACGGAGCACCGATATGGCACAGGATAACTGAGACCAAAACTTACAGTAAAATGATCCAGAGCTCGCAGAGAAAAACGTTGATCAAAGTATTCTGTGCCTATCGAACAATATTTAGAGAGGCGGTTAACGTAATAGCGGGAATTATACCAATTACATTAATAGTGAAGGAAAGGGTTAGGTTTCACTAGAGGAAAAAAAGAAGTGAGGAAATGAACGATATAACCAAAAGGGCAGAAAAAGATAACCCAATAGCCATGTGGCAGGAAGAATGAACACAGAGGCAACGGCACAATGGACAAAGACGCTGATTCCAAGATTATATCCATGGCTACAATGCAAAAACAACAGAACTGACTACTACATAATACAGTTTCTAAGTGGGCATGGCTCATTTAGAACCTACACATACAGGATAGGGAAAGCCAGTGACTCAAATTGTAAGTATTGCGGAGAGACCGACACACCAGTCCACACGGTCTTCTCATGCGTCACGTGGGGACATGACAGGGAAATTATTAGGGAACTGGACCTTTCGCCGCAAAATATCGTGGGAAAAATGATGGAAGACCAGGGAATTGGAATAAAATAGCGGAAAACATTAGGAAAATAATAAAAAGAAAAGATGAGGAAGAAAGGGACTTCCAGGAAATGAAAGGAATATACGAATAAGGTGAAATAAAAAATATCTAAACCCAAAACACATCCCCACCCTGATGAAATGCCTAAAGGCGGTCCCAGGATGGAACGAGGATACCACAGAGGTGAACGAGGTTAAATGGTGAAATGTACTTAAATTTTTTTCAGGATTAGGGTTGCCAGATTTACGAAAGTGAAAAGCATGACAACCGGGCCGACAGACCATCAGGTTCAAATACCAAGCATTTTTATATAATCAGGTCCATTATTTCTGAAAAAAAAGGGCCCCACCTTGGATTTTTCGAAAAAAGAGAAGGTCCTCACCTTACATTTTTCTATAAAACCGGTTTATCCAGCTTTGAATATTAAAAAGCGTGGAATTTGCATAAGAGTGGCATTTTTGTCAAAAGCGGGATATTTTCGTACTAAGGCATTGAGCGTACAAACAAGTCAAAAAGCGTGGAAAATACGCCTAAGCGTGACGTCTGGCAACCCTATTCAGGATACATTATAGACTTATTAGATGATGCGTCAATACTTCTTAGAGGTAAAAAGTGATTTTTTACATGACGGAGCATCTTCTAATTTTACTCTGAAAACTATGTACAGTTTCGCAAAAAAGGCGCTGAAGCCCCTGTAAAATAGTCACCGCGATCACTGGATCTAAGGATTTGTGATTTGGTTTTGTGGGCAACAGTAAAGAGCTTGTAAATACAGAAAATTAATTTTGAAATAGAATTTAAAACACCACAAAAATAATTAAGACATTATTTACCGTACTAAGATATTTGTATGTTGTAAATATTAAAACACAATAATTTTTTTTAACTATTCAATTCTTCAATATATATAGAGTGTTCCAAAATTGCTGGGACACAGAGCTACCACGTGTAGTAGAGGTCAATTGGACCCAATTTGTTTGTATACCAAAATGTACCGTATGCCCGTGAGAAGAGTTCAAAGTTTACATAAAAAAACATATTTTTATTCGCTGTTCAGAATCGAATGAAACAAATTGAATGAAATTTGACAAAAGTGCATTTTAGTGGATTACCCTCCTTTCGGCAATTAAAGAAACCCAAAAGAAATTGTAGAAGGGTTAAAACTACTTTCACACCCTCACATTTTTTTTCTGACTCTCAAATTTTTGTAGAAAGAAAAATCTTCATTTTGTTACTCTTGTAAAAATTTCGTATTCCGCATAGTTCCGAAGGAAAAAAATATTTTCTTAAATAATGCTAACAGATATTCCTAGATATTAATAATATTGTAATACAAAATTTAGTTGGTAGTGGAAACAAAGGTAACACAAGTGATTTTGACAGGATACAAATTCATTACACTGCCCAACAATAATTTTATTGCCAACAATATCTGAGCGATTTTTAGGTGGTGCTCATTACGAATATGAAATCCATTTAGTTGGATTGGCTATGATAAAATAAAGAAATAAATCACTTTAAGAGACTAGTAGTCCCCATAAACTTGCTTATGGGGTAGTAAAAATGACAGTGTTGTCGAAAAAGCGAAACGAAAAAACAATAAAATCCATAATGATTTATTAGGTATTATAACAAAGAAATAAAATTTAATTTGGAAAATTATATCTAATTCGTAGGGAGCTCTTTTTATACGATTTTCTTTTATGGAGACTGCCAGGAACATCACGTTAGAGGCTCCAGCAATATTCTGTCATCATATGCTTATCCCATCTGCCCTAATATCTTTCCTCCATCGCCTTTATATACTGGTGGAATTTTTCCCCTTGTTCCTCACTTAAGTTGCCAAGATTGTCGGGAAATTTATCCAAGTGACTATGAAGAAAGTGTACTTTCATACTCATATTAGTACCTATGTTTTAAAAAAAAGTTTAATAACATCTATTGCACCAGTTGCTCGTTATTGTCCGCTTTGGGGTTACCCAAGAAGTTCTTAACCACCGAAGTAAAGCTACATCAAGCAGCAACTTCAAGTATCGTCATGTGATTTGTAAAATTAGAGTCCTTAATAAGTTTGCGAATGTAAGGGCCATCAAAAGTACCGGCTTTTAGCTTTTCCATACTGGAAACGATCTACATATTATGTATTTGAAGCACTCGCCATCTTTATTTAAAGCTTTAACAAATTGTTTCATTAGTCCTAACTTGATGTGGAGCGGTGGGAGAATGATTTTTTCACGGTCAACCAATGGTTCGTTTATGACATTTGCTGTTCCTACAATCATATTTTGTCTTATTAGTAAATTAATCGTCTTCCAATGATCTTACTTGGCCCTACTATCCCACAAGCAGATAAAACTAGGGTGTTTCGTATATCCACCTTGCTACCTAAGTAAGAAGTTCACCATTTTTAGATCCACACAAATGGAAAACTGATGCTCTTCATAGGAGAGTTTCTGCAATACTAACTTAATGTTTTGATATTCTTCTTTAAGTTTTGTTGAGTGAGCGATAGGAATCGAAGCATATCGGTTGCTATTGTGTAGCAAAACACACTTTAAGCTTCTACTGGAACTGTCTATCAACAGTCGCCAGTTACTTGGAACAAATTGAATTCTCATTTGACGAAGAAGTCCGGGAATATTGTTGCAATAAATAAGATCTTCTTCTTGACTAAAGTAAGGAATAAGTTTAACCTCTCGTGTTTTATAAATTATTATTTTTATATTTGGCTGTAGACAGTTTTTTTCTTTTAACCTGGATGCTAGAAGTTCGGATGCTTGCTTTGATAGACCGAGGTCCCGTATCAGGTCATTCAGTTCTTCTTGGGAGAACTGCTGGGGTGTTGATTGTATTTCCTCATATTTACTTTTACTGCTGTTACTGTACTGGTCCTCAATTTCTTCTACTTCTGACATCAAAGCATCTGGAAATGTGGTACATACTGGTACGGGAATCTCTTAGTTAAGTGGTACAGGTCTTTGTACTGATTCTAAATCAGGATATTCCCATTTGCCTTTCTTGTATCTGTTAAAATCTGTTACATTAACTAAACAAAAATAACAATCGTCGTGGTGGTTTTTAGGTTCTTTCCACACCATGGGCACTCCACATTTTAAACTTTAACTCTTTTGGTTTGTCCATTGTCGTAAAGATTCGACACATGTTTTGCACACTATATGGGGATCCCAGGACTTGTCTTGATCTTCAAGCACTACGCCGAAATAACCTTGATAAGCTTGCCTAACAAAATCTGTGATATTTCTTCTTTGCTTCTCTACAGTATATTCGCCACAAATGTAGCAGAAGACATTGGGGTTATTCAAGCAGCTTCTTCGTGAAGAACTAATTCCTCTGAAAAACAAGCCTAACTTTGTTTTTATTAAAATATATACAAATATACGTAACCTTATACTTAACGTCTTTTACATTTAAATAACTTCACTAGGTAGGTAATAAAAAATAAATACACAAAATAAGTAAGAACAGCACAATAACCGCGATGCTAAGCCCTTAGTGTAACTGCTTACGCAGAACTGACACAATTAAAGTTAAAATCAAGAGACAAGAGACAAACAATTGCACACATTGATCACGTGGTCAACAGTTAGCACGTGATTAGACAAGGTCGAACTCTCGTTATGGCTAAATTTCTTAAAAAATGATGGTATCCGCTATCTCAAAAACAAGAACCAATTTGGAATAACTGCTTTTATTTTTCAATTCAGCAGACCTGAATTACCCTAAATTCGTTCAAAAATACTTGGCAATCACATTTTTTGAAATTTTGTAGGGCGGTGTAATCATTCAAGTTTGTTGTCGATTGTAAATATTCCAATAATTTCTTCAATTTTGTTATTATCGCGAGTATCACTACTTATTATTTAATTCTTGTTGTTATTTTAACTGTTATTAAAAATGGATTTATCTTTTAATGAGCAGACCGACATGATCTTAGTTCTTGGATTCTGTCAAGCTAACTGACGAAAAACTGAAAGGTATCCAAACCAGAGAATTCCGAATCGTAAAACTTTTGGCCAAATCGAGAGACGTCTTCGAGATACAGGGACGTTGAAACCAGTCAGGATCAACGCTGGAAGACACCAAGTCCGAAGACCTGATGCGGAATAGGCTGTTTTTGAAATAATCGATGACAATCCGGAGATTTGTACCAGATTTGTGAAATGACAAACAGGAATTTTAAAAAACATTGTGAATAGGATCTGCAGATAACAATTAATCCATCCATTTTGCATACGGCTAGTGCAAGAGTTATTACCACTTGACCACGGATCACGTTTAAATTACTTTTGGGTTTCTTTAATTACCGATATGATTCAAAATCTACCCAAAACCCCATGGCTAGTTTTCATTGGGCCACCCTGACCCTGATTTATGTTTTACCTTCTACTTGGTATGAAGCAGTGGCGGTAGCGAAATGGAAATCCTTCGGGAACCGTTTCTTGTTGATGGCAACTCTAAAAAAAAGGTAACAAAATATTTTAGCTCATGAAAAAACAATATTAATTATAATAATTACAAAAAGTGTGAAATATATGTTTTTTTACTTTCCTATCTGTATACAGATATAAGGAAAGTATAGGAATCATGATTTTTTTCGACCTCGGGTTTTCGACGGATTTTTACGTTTTGAGGTCCCCTGAATCCGTTTTGACTATTCTCACGATGATGTCTGTGTGTGTGTGTGTGTGTGTGTGTGTGTGTGTGTGTGTGTGTGTGTGTGTGTGTGTGTGTGTGTGTGTGTGTGTGTGTGTGTGTGTGTTTGTATAACGCATAACTCATGAACCGATACACGGAAAAACACCAAATTTAAAACTTAAGCTTTATTCCAGCGTCTTATGAGCTGATTAGATTTTGGGCAGAGTCGGAACATCTGGGGGGGGTACTTTATGGGTGGTCATTTTTATATTTTATGTAATATATCTGTTCTTTACGTTTGGGGAAGAAAATTTTTTAAATAAAAGTTACTTCTTATTTTATTATCTATAATTTTTGTTATTTACAAAATTTTTCTAAAATGGTCCGTATTCGAGAAATTTGACAAAATGTAAAAAAATATTTTTTTTATAAAAATTGTTCAAACAAAAGTTGTTTGTAATATAATTCTCTATAATTTTTGTCCCATAGATAATTTCTCTAAAATGGACCGTATTCGAGATATTTGAGAAAATGTGTAAATTTCGAAATTTGAAGAAAACTCAAAAACGGATACAGAAAAAAATCAATAAATTTTAAACTTAAGTTTTATTTCGGCCTGACGTGAAATGATTAGATTTTGGACAAAGTCGGAACATCTGGGGGGGGGTACTTTATGGGAGGCCTTTTTTATATTTTATGGAATATATCTGTTATTTATGTTTGGAGAAGAAAATTGTTCAAATAAAAGTTACTTCTAATATTTATTATCTATAATTTTTGCTTTATGTAAAAATTTCCTGAAATGGTCCGTATTCGAGAAATTTGACAAAATGTGCAAAATTCTGATTTTTATGAAAATTGTTGAAATAAAAGTTGTTTGCGATATCGATCTCTATAATATTTGTTCATACATGATTTTTTTTAAATGGACCGTAATGGAAAAATTGTAGGAAAAGTGCTAAATTTAAATTTTTCAGTATTTTCATTTTCAATGAATATCTATAGAAAAATGTTTCGCGGTAGATGTATGTGGACAATGTATATATTTAGTTTATCCTCTAAACATTTATAGAGATGCTGCAATAGGTTGTACACAATAAACGGAAAAAGCCTGTAATAACTAGATAGGAAAGTCATGTGTTGGACACATCAAATTTTTTTATTTTCGGATCAAGTATAATAAACAAGTAGGAAATATTGTCGCGCAAGCCGAGTTCGATAATCGCACGAGTGTGAAAACCCGCTTTCTCTCAAGTAATGTACATTACAAATGTACAACCAAGAAATCTATTATGTACGGGTGCTATTGATTAGTTTTATGACTAAATATAGCAAAGCAAATAGTTTTAGATCAATTAAATCCCTAAAAGGTTGTTTCCAGTAATAAATTATATTTTAAATACAAAATTTATTTATTCTCAAATAGAACAAAAATATTCATTTAATTTGAAAAAAAAAACTCGCCGATTAGGTACTTTTGGAAAAAGATACCCGTTAAATGCCCACCTCGACTCTGTCTGCAAATGGTATTTCTTTTGAGGAAGTTTTTTGGGCTGACCTGATGGTACGAATTTTAACTGCTAATTTTTTATCAGTAACTTGGCCATTTTGCTATTAGCTTCGCAATGATTTTGCGAGAAGGTGATTAATACCAATTTTCAATATTTCTATAAAGAATTTTAACTATTTCTTAACGTTGTAGAAGCGTGTATCGTGCCATTTTTACTTTCCTATCTGTATACAGATATAAGGAAAGTATAGGAATCATGATTTTTTTCGACCTCGAGTTTTCGACGGATTTTTACGTTTTGAGGTCCCCTGAATCCGTTTTGACTATTTTCGCGATGATGTCTGTGTGTGTGTGTGTCTGTGTGTGTGTGTGTCTGTGTGTGTGTGTGTGTCTGTGTGTGTGTGTGTGTGTGTGTCTGTGTGTGTCTGTGTGTGTGTGTGTGTCTGTGTGTGTGTGTGTGTCTGTGTGTGTGTGTGTGTGTGTGTGTGTGTGTGTGTGTGTGTGTGTGTGTGTCTGTGTGTGTGTGTGTGTGTGTGTGTGTGTCTGTGTGTGTGTGTGTGTGTGTGTGTGTGTGTGTGTGTGTGTGTGTGTGTCTGTATAACGCATAACTCATGAACCGATACACGGAAAAACACCAAATTTCAAACTTAAGCTTTGTTCCAGCGTCTAATGAGCTGATTAGATTTTGAACAGAGTCGGAACATCTGGGGGGTACTTTATAGGTGGTCATTTTTATATTTTATGGAATATATCTGTTATTTACGTTTGGGGAAGAAAATTCTTCAAATAAAAGTTACTTCTTATTTTATTATCTATAATTTTGTTATATACAAAATTTTCCTAAAATGGTCCGTATTCGCGAAATTTGTCAAAATGTAAAAAAATATTTTTTTTTTATAAAAATTGTTCAAACAAAAGTTGTTTGCAATATAATTCTCTATAATTTTTATCCCTTAGATAATTTCTCTAAAATGGACCGTATTCGAGATATTTGAGAAAATGTGTAAATTTCGAAATTTGAAGAAAACTCAAAAACGGATAAAGAAAAAAACATTAAATTTTAAACTTAAGTTTTATTTCGGCCTGACATGAAATGATTAGATTTTGGACAAAGTCGGAACATCTGGGGGGGTACTTTATGGGAGGCTGTTTTTATATTTGATGGAATATATCTGTTATTTATGTTTGGAGAAAAAAATTGTTTAAATAAAAGTTACTCCTAATATTATTATCTATAATTTTTGCTTTATGTAAAAATTTCCTGAAATGGTCCGTATTCGAAAAATTTGACAAAATGTGCAAAATTCTGATTTTTATGAAAATTGTTGAAATAAAAGTTGTTTGCGATATCGATCTCTATAATATTTGTTCATATATGATTTTTTTAAAATGGACCGTAATGGAAAAATTGTAGGAAAAGTGCTAAATTTAAATTTTTCAGTATTTTCATTTTCAATGAATATCTATAGAAAAATGTTTTGCGGTAGATGTATGTGGACAATGTATATATTTAGTTTATCCTCTAAACATTTATAGAGATGCTGCAATAGGTTGTACAAAATAACCGGAAAAAGTCTGTAATAACTAGATAGGAAAGTCATGTGTTGGACACATCAGATTTTTTAAACTGTATGAATTCTACTGATGCATTTTAAGGATTCAAGTCTTGGTATTCAACAGATCAAAAATGTCGCGAATTTTAAAATGAGACTTCTTATCGGAAAACCCTTTAGTTTATTGTAATTCAAATTTCAACATTGTCCTCGTATTAGCAACGTTTCAGAATAATTTTTAGATAACATATGAACAATAATAAATAGATAACACAGTACTTGGGAACGTGGAAGATACTAGATGTTTGGTACTTCAAAAAATAATAAAAATATTTGTAACAATACAGAAGTGTACGATAAAAAAGAAGATGATAATCAAACTGATTATAAATTTACATATCAATAAAGTAGTGATTGAAATAAATTAAATACAATAATTATTAAGTATTTATTTTAAACATTTTGTAATTTTTTGACAAAATATTTTTTCTACACCCACATGGATATTAGCTTATCTACGCACACATTACAAAACGAAAAAGTATGCTATTGCCTTCAGCTGAACGAATATATTTCATATCCATTCTAGATAGTGAGAACACTGCAAAAAATAAAATCCACCAATCACCGTTCATATTTTGATTACCCAACCACTATTATTTTTAAAATTTTAAATAAGTGGCAATTCTGTCAAACTAATTGTCAGTATATTTTTTGGTTATTGAAACTAAACAAAGATTAAATTGGGTTTTTCTTGTGTAGAATCGGTAAATAATAGCATTTCTGTTTTTATTTCATCTATAATTATAAATAATTTGTTAATTTAAACTATACGAAGTCAATTTAATTACGAGTATTAAAGCACAAAAAATATAGGAATAGGTGGTCCTGTGGTTAGTATTCTTGCCTTCCACGCTGAAAACTCCAGTTCGATTCTCGATAGGGGAAAAAAGAAATAAACTTTTTCGTAATTTTTTTTTCGTTTATTTCATTTTAAAAATTATTAAAAGCCATAAATTATTTTAAAATTAGTTATTTTGTCTTAATAACATAAAATATTTTTTTATTTGTAAATTTTCGTTAGTGAGTCGTAGAAAAAATATTCTGTACAACTCGAGTGGATTGTCCACATCGCACTCAGACGATTGAGCACTCCGCCTATGGCGTCGTGCTCAAATTTCATCTTCATGCAATATGGCCATCATATCCACTCTTGTTGCACAAACTACTATTGATCGGTAAATATTCAATTTGATTTATAAAAAATAGGATTATTTATATGTAAATAATTTAACATTAAAATCATCCCAAATCATGTCTAATATTAAAATAGGTATAACAATCCAAGACATTTTCAGGTATACCAGATGTTTCCATCTTTGACGCACCTCTATATTTCAGTAGTTTGAGAAGATAGCAATTTGAAAAAAAAATTATGTACGATTAAAATGTTGTTTATACGATGGACTCAAATCATCATCCACCTCCGAAAAACAATCCCGAATATTGATTTTTCAGTTTCCAGTACCGTATTTGTGTGTTAATTTTACAGATTTTTTTATTTAAAAATAAAGCTTCAACGTCCAGAGTTATTAGCGGCCCAGTTAGCAATTATATTTTGGATAACAGTTTGATTTTGGTCAAGCGGACAACCCTGTTTTTTCAACGCTTTTTCAGAGATTACGAAACAAAACTAACAACAGACACAACTACAAGAGATAAGCTCCATTACCGACGTTCCCACAAAAATCAAAATTGCCCTATAATATCTACGGATAAGGAGATGGCACTTAATATTCAGAAAATTTTTAAACCACTTGCATTAGTGATGACGGGTACGAGACGACGCCCGCATTTCTCTAGCCTAGGCCAGAGGATTGAGGCGAAGAAAATTCGACGATGCGCATTTATGTAGTGGTGAATTATATTGTAAATACGTAAATGAATAAATTTTTGAGTTTGAGATTTTGGTCAAGTACTTAGAGATAATTTTAAAAATAGGTTTAATATCTTTTTTTCTAAGTTTGATATAAAAAGTGACTTTTTTGGTAATCGCAGCAAGTGTCAAAATGATCTGATTTATGTCAAGATTATATTAGATTCGAAAGGAGTTGAACAAGGGCAAGATAAAGAATAATTAGAAAGAGAGTAATCAGACGGTAATCAGAAGATTACTAGTTCCAAGACCAAAGATCAGATAAGATTTGTCCTTATCCACCGCTACTTATTAGATCTATTATGGGAATCCGTTTTCTAGAGCATTGTTTTTTATTAGACTTTAGCGTTGACAGTGACTCCAGCATGTAGTTACATGCTTCTCTTTCCTTCAACTAGTGTTAGAAAATTTAATCTAGCTATTCATAATGACACAGGATGTTTATTGATGTTTCCTCTTCTTCTTTACAGAACCCCTGTACTATGTTGCTTCTTCTGTTGTATTGATGACACTCATACTCATGTGCCTTCTAAGGCGACAGTGTCGGATTAGAACATCTATGATTATACTAAAAATTTGTCGTTTCTGATCCAGTAGGTCTTTTGTGAACTTGCTTAATGAATTATTTATCCCATTTAAATATTGGACAGTAGTTTTTTTATTCCTGAGACTCTTTTTGCATCCAATGTTTGATGGATGCCTTGTACAATGCCTTAGCAACTCCAAAGAAGGACTCAAGGCCTGCCATAGCCTTATATGAACCTTTTCGGGCTAGTTAATCAACCTTATGATAGCCCTTATACCCTTTGTGACCTGGTATCTAGCTCTGCTCGTCTCGCAAATATTCACTTGTTACACAAAATAAGGAATTTCCTAACTGATTACATAAATTGCTATTATCTGATAAATTCAAATCAACCAGTTGAAAAAAAAATGTTTGTCAAACAGCCCCTTGCTTTTTTTTATAAAAATATCTGTGTATAATCATTTTAAATATCTTAATGGGATGAAATTTTAAAAATAAAAATTAGAGTTAGTTTCTTTGTGGTGGTTTTTCTTGATTATGTTTTTATTACTACCGATAACGGAAATATTTTTTTTATAAATTGGGTTATTTTTCTATTAAAAGGTGAGGCCAAGAAGATGTAGAACGCATGGTATAATTAAAGATGGGAAATCACTAACGAATATCATGTATTAATTTATTACATTCAAAAATATATGTAGTTATAGCCAAGATAAGAAATGACGTAGCGATGTCAATATTTATAATGAAGAGATCCCATATGCTAATTTGCAAATACGAGGGTGGATCAATAAGTACCCGTGTTTGAAGGCAGGTGGTGTTCATAAGGGAAGTTGGCATGCCTGTCGTGCACTGTCATCTGCCACACGACACCATACTAAATTTGAAACTGATTCATAGGTTAGTTTTTATTTGGCAGCCACTTGTACCATACGTGTTTCGCATTAATCGATAAAATGGAAAAAGAACAATATCGATCCGTGATTCGCTTGTTATTTTTGGATGGAAAAACATGCGATGAAATAAAAGCAAAGTTAGATGCTGTCTATGGCGACCCTTCACCATCTATGACAACCGTAAGATATTGGTTCAACGAATTTAAACGTGGTCGTACATCTGTTTTTGATGAAGAGCAACCAGGTCGCTCGGCAGACGTTGTTACCGAGGAAATCGTTAAAAAGGTCCAAGACATGATTGTCGCAGATCGCCGAACGAAAGTGCGAGAAGTAGCAGAGGCCGTAGGCATATCATACGGAACGGCAATTAATATTTTGCATGATAAGTTAAACATCAGAAAGGTATCGGCCTGATGGGTGCCGCGATTGCTTACGGTGGACAACAAGCGGATGCGGCTGTCAATGTCGAAGCTGTGTTTGGAGTTCTTTAATCAAAATTCGCAGAAGTTTTTGCGTCTAGTCGTCACTGTTGATGAAACCTGGATACATTATTATATGCCAGAGATCAAACAACATTCGAAGCAATGGATTTTTCAGGGTGAATCTGCTCCGAAGAAAGCAAAGACGGTCCCATCGGCCGGAAAGATCATGGCCATGATTTTTTGGGATTCCAAGGGAATAATCCTCATCGACTTTTTGCAGAAATGAAGAACGATTACAGGACAGTACTATAGTGAATTATTAGACCGATTCGATGCAAAATTGAAGGAGACACGGCCTCATTTGGCTAAGAAAAAAGTTTCACCACGATAACGCACCAGCACATTCATCGATAATTGTCGCGGTCAAATTGCAAGAACTGCAGTACGAATTGCTGCCGCACCGTACTCGCCCGACTTGGCTCCATGCGACTTTTTTCTATTCCCCAACATGAAAACGTGGCTCGGAGGAAAAAATTCAGCTCTAACAAGGGGGTTATCGTCGAGACTGAAGCGTGTTTTGCGGTGTTCGAGAAATCATATTTTTTGGAGGGGTTAAATAAATGGCAGAAACGTTGGGAAAAGTGTATAGCACTAAAAGAAGATTACGTAGAAAAATAAAAATACATTTTTTTGAAAAACTTGCCTCTTCTTTTCTAACACGGGTACTTTTTGATCCACCCTCGTACAAGGCATACCTGTTCTATATATTTGAAAATTATTTATGTGTCCAACACATTTATACCATAAATTTCAGGAACATCCCATCCATTTATAGTTCTTATATCTTATTTTGAATTTTTGTTTTGTGTTTCTTGGGATGTAGTTTTTTTTGTAACTTAAATTGTAAAGTTTTCACCTCTGTTTTGTGCCTTTATAAAAAAAATCCAATTACAATAAAATTACAAAATGTACCTGTCCTCATTTTGTATGACGTATGCTTTTCACATACAACGAGTTACAAATAAATTGTTAAGGTTAGTTAAGTACCTATATATATTAGATAAAACAATTGTTTTAACATGAAGTAATAAAAAGTTTATATAAAAAAAAACAGAATTAATAGAATGTAAAAAATACTTAATAACGATCCACTAAAAAAGAATAATAACTAAAATACTGAGGCACAAATCAGAGGCCTAAAGTTTTTTAATTTGAGTTAGATCTGTAGTTTTATAAAATAAAAAAAACACTTATATCTCAATAAAAACAATATAAAAGTTATCAAATGTGTATGGTCAATTTAACCACAAAGTGTTCTTAACCCATAAGTTAGACATGAGCAATAATAAATCAATCTTGGACTATTATAGGCCTATTATATTGGAAACATTTTTTCTTATTATCATAGTTATTGTTATACTGAAAAAAATAAAATTACATTTTTGCTCAAACTCCATTACGATCATCACAGATAACTCCTATTAAAAGAAATTTCTTCCTCAATCTTAAATGGGTCAAAGCTTAAATTTAAAATTTAGTGTTCTTCTCTTTATCTGTGGATAGAAACACAGACATTTATCATCGCGAAAATGTTCAGAACGAATTGAGGCGACCACCAAGCGTTGAGATCCGTCGAAAGCTCAAGGTCGAAAGAAATCATGATTCTAATACTTTTCTTACTGGTTACAGAAAACTAAAAAATAATAAATGAACTTACGTGCTGGAAATTACCAGTAACCACAAAAACACGGTTTTCTTACAAATCATGATGTCGATTTGTTAGAATTCAATAATTTAATACGAATATATATAGGTATAGGCACGAGAACGATTTTTCAGATTTGTATCTTTTTGAGTACTTCTTTACTATCTTCTAGATAATAATTTGAATTTACGTAGGTATGCCTTCAGAGTGTTTTATAACTAATTGGAATACATTTAAACCATAGATTGAGGATTAAAAATGTTTTCTGAATTACATGGGATTATATGATAGCGACTTCGTTATTGTAACCTACAAATATATCCTAGCAACTTGCAGAGGGGAATTGCCTAAAATTAAACTTTAAAAATAAAAAAATGGCTTTATCAATAAAATTTTGTCTACTACGGAGACACAAGTTTCGGTTGTTACGGTGTCAACTTTCGGGCATTCGACGTAGCTCAGACGGCAACTAGGAGGTGGTTAGCTATAAAAAAATTTGGAAATAGTAGACAAATGAAGGGCGCCAACTGGGTCTCTATATAGTGGTCAAGCTATGTTCATATTTCCCCACAAACCCAGTAAATAAGAAAATAAATAAAAGACAAACCCCAACTTATGTTCCTTTATAATAAAATTTACCAATTTTCCTATTTATGATTAACAATTATAAAACATTATATTTAAGAAACTAACAAATCTGTTTGTCCAACGAAAAACAAGAAACTCAAAAGTTAGGGTTCAAGAACTAATTCTAAAAAAACATGATATTTAAATTGTTCAACTAACTTATAAATAATTCGAGAGACGCTAAAATGGTGTTTCCCACCTTATCGAGACTGAGGCCCACAAGGGTAAACTCGTAGCGTAACAAAAACGAGAAATGAGTTAACTTGGAACGAAAGACCGAAAGCTAAAAGTAGTATTAGGACATTGAATTTTTTGGTTTGTGAAGCATTGGCATTAATTAGGTTAAACCATGTAATGATTTTCACAAACCTTGATTTTTAAAACCATTCTATATCGCCTTTTTAGTAGGATTTACGCAAATTTGTTTGAGCAATTTTAAGCCTGCTCATGTAAAATATTTTGGCTCCCTACTTTGCCTATTTATATACTTAATATTAATAAAATACAGAAGGATGAGTATTGCAACTATGTTAAGAGAAATAAATTGGCTTTCAGTTCAGAATTATGTTCTGTACATGACTGATATTTATTTATAAAATAAAAATGACAGTAACATTGCATCAGATCTATTAGAAAAATTCAATATAATTCGCAATATCACAACTATAATACAAGAAGCCAATCTGATTTTCATGTAAGGCATGCCATCACTAAAAGTTCCCAAAATATAATTTTTATTAAAAGTTTAAAAAATTTAATAGACTTCCTACAGAAATTAAAAAAAAAAACAATAAATGTATTCAAAGTAACCACAAACAATACTTGATAAATAAACAGAACGAATATACTTTCTTGTGATAATACTCTTTAAACCTGCCCTTTTTTAGTATTTCCCTTAATTTATTGTTATTTTATTATCTCTAATGATCTTGTTCAGTTCTAGTGGTCAACATACTCAGAATACTGCTCGAAGAAGACCAGGGTCGACTTGCAGGCACAGTTTCTAAGCGTTTTCAAACAGCTCTAAACATATTGTACAGTTGGTGCAAAAATAGCGCAGAACAAAATGGCGCAATGACAAAATAGCATGTAACAAACAAGATATGTTTTTTAATTATTGAAATTCATTGAAATAATGCGTAACAAATACTGTTCCAACGACACCTATGTAAATAAACTTTGAAGTATAGCTCCGTTCTGACTCATTTTATCGCAAAAGAATTTCGCGCAGGACAAATTTGCTGCGACAAATTTGCGTTGAGACAAATACATGAGAGAGAAGTTAAAATAACCCAGATAGCACAAAGTCGTCTTAAAGACGTCTTTAAGACGTCTAGCATAAGACATTCGAGACGTCTTTAAGACGTCTGGTATTTCCTGAAAGACGTCTTTAAGACGTCTTAGAAGACGTCTGATGTTACAAAAAGTGACGTCTTTAAGACGTCTTATTAATGGCTTGTATTGGTCTGTAGAGCTTAAAATAAGCCATAAATAAGACGTCTTTAAGACGACTTATTAATAGCTTATAATGGTCTTGTAAAGCCTTAAATAAGACGTCTTTAAGACGTCTTATTAATGGCTTATAATGGTCTTGTGAAGCTTTAAATAAGCCATAAATAAGACGTCTTTAAGACGACTTATTAATAGCTTATAATGGTCTTGTGAAGCCTTAAATAAGACGTCTTTAAGACGTCTTATTAATGGCTTATAATGGTCTTGTGAAGCCATAAATAAGACGTCTTTAAGATGTCTTATGAACGTAGAATGTCGGATATCTTGGTTATTAAAAAGTAGAATATTCTTGCAGATTATAAATAATGCAAAAAATAAAATTAAATTATTTATTGATAAAATATCTATTAATCACAGGTCACTAAGAGTTATTTTCTTTGTAGCGCATTCGATCACTCCTCTTTAGCCATAACTGGATTGATTTTTCTCTTTGATTTGTAGTTGCCTTTGTATAGCTCTTAAAAAGAAATTTAGTTAAGAGCATCTAGTCACAGAAAATTATACTTTGCAAAAGTTAGTAAAAACCGACAAAACAGTTATCTATAAAATAAAACAAAAAATTAATTTCTTAGAATTTTAAATCAAAGAATTTTTATAATCATTTAATGCAATATGAGCTATTATGCTTAATTGCCTACTTTAACAATTTTACTCTAACTTCACTGAAAATGGCTATCTAATAGGGAGTTTTTGATATTATTAGTTCTCAAAATCTCTATAAAAACAAAACAAAAATGATACTTGACGAATATCTGAATTAAATCTTATATTAAGATGTTTACTTTTAAATTAATTTAATTATTCTTAGAAGATACAGGATATTAATGTTTTATGTATATAAACAAATATTCATTTATTACCTGTATTCCAGGAACGTGCTACATCGGTAACACAAACTATTCTTCCCTCTCTGGTTTTTGTCCCATATTATTTAAGTAGAAAGAGGCAAATGCTCAAAATAGCCCAAAGTCGCTCTTGGTGGCTATAATCGTGTACGCAATAAAATAATCCACAATGAGCTTGGGCCATACAAATTTTTGGCTTGGGCTTGAATGTATTTCTTCTTTTCTTCGTTTTCACTTTTCCACTGCACTATTTGATTTCAATTGTCTTCTCCAAATATTACACTGACTATTTTGTTTAATTTTGTATACTTTTTAAATTCGGATGATCACTTTTATACTAGATATTTTGTGATTTTTATGGGACTTATTGGCTCCAATTCGGAGAACGCCATTTCAATATTGCCACGATGTTGTCCGAATCAGAAGTCCGGCTTGAATATAATGTTAAATCAAACGTCAAACTTCACTTCATTTGATTCTTCTTGTTAAATTTGAATTATGTAAACCGTGCAAGTTTCCGTCCGACTGAAAGACGTTTGTAAGACGTCTTAAAGACGTCTTTGAGTTTTCACATTAATATATGGATTTGGCAAGACGTCTTTAAGACGTCTTAAGAACGTCTTTGAGCTCTCACATTAATACGTCTGAATTATGGCTTTTGCAAGACGTCTTATAAGACGCCTTAATAACGTCCTAGGACATTGAGACCAAACCAAGACACAAAAAGACGTCTTTCAGACGTCGTGTGCTATCTGGGAATGTATCTAACTTGTGCGGCCTGGAGCCATGGCGGGTTGCTAATTATAGCTCCAGGCCGCACATATTTTTGTTATGGAGCCCTAAGTGCCACATGGCCATGCGTACTACACTAACTACTGCAGCATTGGAGGTATTATCATATCTCACTTTACTGCACATTTATATACAAAGAGAAACCAGGTCTATCATTTTCAGGCTAATGCAGGAAGAAATCTCAAGGGGCCGAATAAAAGGCGTTGAACCTACAAGGCTGTATCAGCAAGTTAAAATGGATAAAATTCTAGGAATGCTTACTGATACAACCCTAACCATATACAAATTTAAAAGAAGTTTTCGAATTCAAATACCAGCCCGAGAATCCTAAAAATTCATACAGAACTTGTCTGGTATGCAGACAGTCTATAAAAATATGCAACTGTGTTCCAGATCAAATTAATAGTCATGCAACAATGTGCAGAAGAAATATTAAATCAACAAGTAGCAGGTAAAACTAATGCCATCTGCTCTGATAGTCAAGCAACTCTAAAGGCAATTCTCTCACCAAAAAATCAAATCATGGCTGAAGAAAGTCTGCCTACTTAGAAGGCCCAACAGAGCTAACTAGTCAAAAGAAAGTAATCTTAGGCTGTTTAACAGGCTACGAAGGACACCAGGGCAATGAAAAGCCGACGAATCTACTGGATCAAAAACGACAAATCATTAGGATAACAGTAGGACTTCTTACCGGGTACTGTCGCATTAGTAGGACCATTAGTGTCATCAATCCAGCATAAAAAGCCACAGACTCTCTGAGGATGAAGAAAAAACATCAATCCTCGTCCTGTACCAGTGTGAAGGCCTGGTTACATTGAGATTTTTAACACTGGGCGAAGAGAAGCCAGAAGCACGTAATTACATGCGGAAGCCACTGTCAGAGTTACTTAGTCTAATAAAAAAGACCAAGCTAGACTCAAAATAACGGAGTTTCAAAAAAAAGTAGCGGTGGACAAGGGCAAATATCCAACTTCTCTTGAATTTAATCTAATCTACGTTATGCCATAAGCAAGTAGATCAATCAATAACCTTGCACACCTTGATCTTTTGATACTTGATAACGGTTGGGATAGATACTAGGAAAAAAAATAAAAAACAAGACTATCATGATAATTTTATTCTATTAAATAAACGCTCAGATAAACAAATGAAATATAGATAATTAATTAAAATAAGCTTTGTTTGAGCCAAAGATATCGGATAGAATAGATACGCCTTGTTTACATTAAATTTGTCCGCAACATCTTTCTGACAGTACACACTTACTATGTTGTCAGATCTCTTCCATTAAATATAAACTTTTATTTCAAATTTACTATTCCCAGTTATATAATCTATTCAAAAAAGAAAAATACAAAATTGAAAGCATCGATGAGTTTTTTATTCATTACAATCACTAAAGATATTTATCGCCTTCTACACGTGTTACGTATGTGGATATTGATCATTCTGGTTGATAAGTGTGGCAACGTAAGAAATTTTGTTGAGGGCGTGGTGCTTTTTGTAGATTTTTGAGATTTTCGAGTTTAATTTGAACATTGGACTGTTTAATTAAGGACATTTAAGATGGTGAGGAAATGTGTAGTGTGCCTAAAAATTTCGAGAGACGCTAAAATGGTAATTTCCACATTATCGAGACTGGGGCCCACAAGCGTAAACTGGTACCGTAAAAAAAACGAGAAATGATTTAACCTGGAACGAAAGACCGAACAGTATTATGACGTTGAATTTTTAGGTTAAACCATCTGATAATTTTCATAAGCCTTGATATTTTAAACCATTCTATATCGCCTTTTGATTAAAGTTTACAAACTTGTTCAAGCAATTTATTTAATAATAATTGGTCCCTTAACCTCTTAAGCCTGCTCATGTAAAATATTTGGGCTTCTTACTTCGACTATTTATCTTAAAATATTTGGTCTCTTTTGAATATGTCCATGTAAAATTATATGATCCCGTTACTCCCTTAGATCTGTTCATGTAAAAATATTTGCACCCATTGTGGCTCATAAAAATTTAAAATGGTTTTAAAAAAGCGGCAACATCTGTTTTCATTTTGATAAATTTATTAATAATAATTCTTTGGGGAGTGCATTTATCGCTGATTGTTTAAAAAAGTAGTGTTAAATGACTACTGATGTATTTTTTACATATTTACAATTAGATAGAAATGTTTTACATATTTAAGTCCAAAGTTATATAACGACATTCCTACCGATATCAAAAAAATTAACTCTCGTTCTTTTTTTTAATTTTAGGGATACCTCTTATTAAGCTAAAACAATTTATAAATTTCGATGGTGCTTGTTATAATTTAAAACTTTTTTAATTTTTCGATTTTTCGATTTTTCGATTTTTCGATTTTTCGATTTTTCGATTTTTCGATTTTTCGATTTTACGATTTTTCGATTTTTCGATTTTTCGATTTTTCGATTTTTCGATTTTTCGATTTTTCGATTTTTCGATTTTTCGATTTTTCGATTTTTCGATTTTTCGATTTTTCGATTTTTCGATTTTTCGATTTTTCGATTTTTCGATTTTTCGATTTTTCGATTTTTCGATTTTTCGATTTTTCGATTTTTCGATTTTTCGATTTTTCGATTTTTCGATTTTTCGATTTTTCGATTTTTCGATTTTTCGATTTTTCGATTTTTCGATTTTTCGATTTTTCGATTTTTCGATTTTTCGATTTTTCGATTTTTCGATTTTTCGATTTTTCGATTTTTCGATTTTTCGATTTTTCGATTTTTCGATTTTTCGATTTTTCGATTTTTCGATTTTTCGATTTTTTGATTTTCTTTTATTGAATAAATGAGAAGTTAATATGGTTTAACGCCGCACTGCTGTGCCGGTCGGAGTGGGGGTATTAGGTTTTCTTTCGTTACGGTCGCCGCGCTCAAAGCCCGCGATAAAAGCTATGCAATAGCTTAAAAAACGTATTTTTCTTTAAAAGTACCTTCGAAAACACGAAAAAAATTGGGGTTCGCCATATCCCAGAACGCAAATGACGTAAATTTAAATCACCAGGCCAGTTGAAGGTTAAGAGTCGCTTATTTCTTAACTACTAGCGGTGCGAATAGCCCTAGTGTTTTATATAAATTCGATACTTTTTTGTTTGAACTGATAAATTTGCCCATCTAGATTGATTTTTGACTAATTTTCCTTTGTTATTTATTTCTATAAAATATTAATTATGTTTATTTGTTACAGGTATTTTAATTGTTACTATTTCTTGAAGTTAAAAAAGTGGGTAAGTTCAAATAAATTAAGGGTGTTATTATTATCATCATTGTTGTAAAAAATAAATATTATTGAATCAACGGCGTGACCACGGCATGTGGAAAATTATTGTATTTTTTTACTTCTAACGTTAAATACAGGCTGTGGTGCATGTTCTTCAAATAATTGTTTTTTACTAGGTATTAAAAAAGTTTAATACGTGCAGTGATGTTATAGTATATTACACACCGAGGTGGGAAGAGTTTCATTCCTGTCGTGAGATTAGTTAGATCACCGAGACGCGAAGCGTCGACGTTAGCTATGATCTCGAGACAGGAATGAAACTTCCTACCGAGGTTTGTATACTATTTTATTTACAACCATCATATTTCGATCAGAGTTAATAAATCTTTGTTTTGTTCTGATAATACCTAAAATATTACATTTAACGACAAATTACCAAGCGCGCGGTTTTCTCAGAATAATCAAGTAGGTAAATATATTGTTACTGTGATTACGGGGTAAACAACTGTCACCAATATAAATAAATGTCAGATAAAGCCGGATATTAAATTCGCGAATAATAAATATTAATAAGTAGTTTGTGATATTTTAGATTATTGTTGTTTTTTATTGTTTGCCATTAAATAGGTATTATAAAATTTTTCAAACACTGTGTTATTTTTTTTTAATATAAAAAATATTCATCTAGAATAGATTAAATGAGGGCGGGAAGTAGAGGTGTGTAATGTGACACTTCCCAACCTTCAATGACGTTAGTAATGACATTACATATATGGTTGTAAATAAAAGTTTTTACGTAATCTTCAAAATTTAACGAGTTTGTTATGTGAAGCCGGTAATTTCATTATGTACACACCTAAAGAAAAACCAGTGCTGGTTCATAAGTCCACCAGTCGAAGGTATTTTTAAATATGTGGAAGAAAAAGCTTCTAAACTCCTGCATACAATATCTTGAAAAGCTTATTGTTTGGGCCGGGATAGTTGGAAACCTTGTCAATGGTCGCTTTTTCATTTATGACAATTTGAATGGAGATAATTATTTAACACATTATTTAACAAGATCCAGTGAATGTGATACGGTTACAGCAGGAAGGAGCACCACCACATTACCAAAACAATGTCCGCCAGTACCTCGACCAAATATTTCCAAATCCAATTAAAAAAAGTTTATACAAAATCCATTTTTTTTAAACGATGACAGTAATATACAGGGCCGTAGCCTGAACCAATTTTAAGTAGGACATTTTAAATTTGAAATAGGGCATATCATCAATATGGATAAGTCGAGGGTATTTGAAAGGCGTAGATGAACAGGGTTCGATAAAATCAATAAAACTAAAAAAGAGAATAAAAATATTTTTAGTACAGTAAAAATCTTCAATTTGCCATGTAGAATTTTCGCAGTATTTCATCGATATCTATTTTCTCCGTCTTCTTTCTTTTAAACTTAATAAACACAAAACCTATATTATTCTCTCGTCAGCCATTCGTTGCAAATTTAGTAGGATATTTAAGATCTGTGAGAGCGTAGGTTGGGAAATAGCATTAGTATTGGCCTCCTCACTTTTCTGGGATTTAATTTCCCTCATTTTTGCGCGAGAAGATCTGGATAGGAGTTTTACCGCTTTATATTCCTGGGTTGCAATCAGTTGCTTCTCCCTCAGCGTCTTGTGATGTTGTAAAGGACTTGCTGCATTTCCACATCTTGTAGTCCATCAATAAATGCTTGTATTCTGATTTGTTCTTGGAAATCTTTGAGGTGAATAACTGGGTTCTTCTGTAAAATGGTTGCTGCCTGTCCTCGCAGCGACACTATCAATGAAGCCGCCATCTCTTTCTCGTCCGTAATGGTCTTGCTAGTATGGCTTTGGGAAACTGAGTTTTGGATGTGGCTTGGTTCGGTTATAGATGAGAACGAGGTAGTGTTTGCAGTTTCTTAGTTGCTTGCCAAAGCTAGGCTACGAATTCTTCTTTCTAATTCAACTAGTTCGGTTCTAATATTTCTTTCAAAGGTGTGCATTTTCTAAATAAATTATTTAAATGAAGGGTACAGGGGAAAAAATCCGTAAGTCAATTTTTCAAGGAAACGGAATAATGGTGCCATCAAGCGGTTGCTAAAATGTACTTTTCGAATGGCCTATCATCATTTATTCAAAACCCCGTTAGTCTGTTGAATTATATGTTTGAAAATAGGCGGTACTGTGGGAAAATCCCGTCAATCAGTGCGCGTGTATGGAAAAACCCCATGAGTCAATAATAACGGCACTCGTTAAGTGTGTTTCAAAACTATGGAAAGTGAGTACTCGGATAGTGGCAGTGAAGGCGATGTATTCTTAAATATATCCACAAGTAATAAGCGGAAAAAAACTGGTAGAGCCAAGGATGTTATGAAACGTTTACGAGCCGGTACTCACGAGCTTGGCGCGGATTGTTTTTGTAAACGGCTTAAATGCTTTCAAAATGTTCCAGAAGAGGATCGTAAACGAATTGTTCGGGAATTCAATTTGCTGGGAGACAAAGCTAAACAAAACGCTTATTTGGGTGGCCTCATCACTTTGTTACCGGTGAAGCAAAGACGGCCAAGAAATGCTGACTCTAGACATACCGCTGCTTCATTTTCATATAGAGTTCGTGGGATAAAAGACAATGTTTCATGTGATGTTCAGGTATGCTTAAAAGCATTCATGTCGCTACATGGTATCACTGAAGATAAAGTTAGGTACATAAGAGGGGGTCTCCTTGCTACTGGAACATCTCCTAATGACCGTCGTGGAAAACATTCCAATATACCCCACAAACTTTTACATGAGACCATGGAAAAGGTAATCAGCTTCTTGAAATCTCTTAAAGGAAGAAAATCGCATTATTCATTGAAAGATACCAAAAAAATATACCTACCTGCTGAGTTAAATATTTTAAAGCTACACACCATGTATTTATCTCACAATCCAGAACATAAATTATCCTATGAATCATTTCGAGGGATTTTTGAGAGCAACTTTAGTTTTTCATTTGGCTACCCACGCAGTTCATGCGATTCGTTTAAAGCACAGATTTCAGCGCTTAAGGAAAAACTTAAATCCGACTTTGCTATCAACCTGGAAAAGACAAGAAATCGTAAAACTGAAAGAGAGAGACGTACATCAAAAGAGGGGGTGAGCGTTTCTATAAATTAAAAAAAAGATACCGCAAACGTTCAATGAAATCTTCAACGATGGAAGCCATCGCGATGGACTGTCAAAAAAATTACCATGTCCCAATATCACCACTAATGATGTGTACTACCGACGCCAACTGAACTTCATTAGTTTCAACGTTCACATACTCTCAACGCAGCAGGCAGTTTTTTACACTTATGATGAATCTGTGGCGAAAAAGGGTGCAGATGATGTATGCTCTATGTTTCGGCATTTTGTATTTAATATTTTGCCTCTGGAAGTACGTGAACTGTGTATATTTTGTGACTCGTGTGCGGACCAAAATAAGAATTATACCTTCATCAGGTTTTTACACCACCTGGTTACAAGAGAAGGACATATTTCCGATAAGGGGCCACTCTTACTTAGAGTGTGATCGTAATATGAGCATAGTTAAACAAAACTCATACACAGAGGTTCCAGACGATTGGAGGGAGGTCTTGAGGAATACTCGAGTGAAACCTACTCCATTTACTGTGATTGGTTGTGGAGTGGATGTGACTTTTTAAAACTGGACTGATCACCTCTCGTCACTTTACCCAAAAAAATGCCCATTTCCCACCAGACCAATTCGAATGTTGAAATTTTCAGCAACTGGAAGAGATCTTGTGTTTTATAAACAATCTTTTTTTGGCATGTATACATCTTCAGCACTTCAAGGGAATAAAAAACCACAGAGGAAAAACACCAAGAACTCTTCCGCTCCTGTTAAGCCACTGGAAAATTTGTATAGAGGAAAACTTCCAATAAAAGCTGCAAAACATCGCGGTCTCCTCTATTTATGTCAGTTCTTGGAAAGTTCACAGGCAACAATTTTCTACCAAAATTTAACTTCAGACAAAGTTCTCAATGGAGAAAGTGATGAGGAATTCGCTGACGACCCCCCGATGGACGAGAAATTACCTGAAGAAAAGTGGTTATTGTGTAAAAATATGTTCATTTTATTCATTTTCTTCAAAATATAAGTTACTGATTTAATTTGATGCTATTGTGTTCTTTTTCAATCCTCCATGAAATGGAAAACATTCAAAAGTGGTTTTCTCGCAATCAGCTGTATTTGACTAACGGGGTTTTTCCCCTGTACCCTTCAAATATTGTTGAAGTATGCTGTCAAAAATTATTGGCAAAAAACAAGAAATTGTATTTGAATTCACCCCGGTACTACCTAATCTTCGAGCTCCAAATACTCAATTTACTTTAAGTATTTGCCAAAACAAAATCTATTGTATTTTTTAAATCGAGATAAATTAGATAAGTATAAAAATAAAATATTAAAAAATATGTACTTAATTAACTTTTTAGCTACTTGAGATGTCGAATAATAAACAAGGTTATTGATATACACATGATATATTGATAGGATCATGAAACGTCAATAAAATAAATATTATTGCACAGATTTTTAATTTTTAACATTGAATATTGTATGGTACTAAAAATTCCTAATGGCTAACCTTTATCAAACAAATATTACCCTTTATTAATTTCCAGTATAGCTTTTATTCTACCTTGTTTTTTGAACTGGGTACTAAAACGAACACAAAGAGCTTACTTACTAAGTGTAGATGGGGCTACTTAAGGATTTTCTATTTTTACTCAATCAACCTCACCGGTTCCTTTAGTGATTGGAAATGAAAATGTATATTTAGAAATATTTTTTTTTTTAGAAATAGTACTTGTAAAATCAGTCATTATCCTTATCACTCAAAAATTTAAAAAATTCAAGAAAAAAATTAGTTAATTATACTGTTTTCCATCAATTAACATTACATATAGAATGTGGCAAGGAGATTTTTATTTGGAAGTTTTTAGGGATTGAATTATCTTCTAATCTAAAATTTAGCCAGTAAACATTTTGATATTGCTGATTTTAATTATATTTTACAAGATATTTGTGATAATTGACTGAAGTTATAATAATGTATAGGTACATTTAACGTAGCGAAATTTTTATTTTCGTAGACAAAGAACTGGTAGGAGATTCAGCTCATCACGAACCGTGGAAAAATACAAATGATCGGCGCACTTTGATTGATCGAATTTATTTGCGTATCTGGTATGAGTAAAACGTAGATATGCAAAAGCAGTAAACAATAACAGAAGGCACCTATTTCAGAGAACTTAAAATTTATTGTGGATTCTGAAATCATCTAGATCTTCTGAGGTCAATGAATAAGGCTCTTCATTGCCCTTACGTCCTCTATGACCTTGTATCCAAGCTAATATTGGTCTATTTTGACTAACTAAAAGTACCAGTAAAAAAGGTTTGCTTGTTTTTTCTTTAAACATTTATAAAAACATCTTAAAAGCCTAAAGTTATCCACAGATATTCTGTTATTAGGGGCACTTACTTTCTGTGCATCAAAAGAACTACTATGCTTTTAGAATAGAGTTACTTTACTACTCTAGCTCAAAAGGTTTGGTCCATTTGAATCGTGTTATCTAAAAGCTGAATGGTCTCAAGATTATCATACTGTAGAAGTGTTTTCTTGCTTGCTTCTGGAGTTCATATCTACCTACACCATTCCCTATTGCGGTTTTTATTTATAATGTACACAATGTGCATGTAATATATTTTATCCCCAATCAGTCAGTAATCTTTGGATTAGAACCCTTCAAAATAATCAGGATGCTACGCATAACAGTCAATTTTTTTACACCATTTTAAACTTTACCACTCATAAAGTACTTTAG
This sequence comes from Psylliodes chrysocephalus, assembly GCA_927349885.1. Classification (NCBI taxonomy): domain Eukaryota; kingdom Metazoa; phylum Arthropoda; class Insecta; order Coleoptera; family Chrysomelidae; genus Psylliodes; species Psylliodes chrysocephalus. The sequence goes on along the minus strand of OV651818.1, from coordinate 7,845,384 downwards.
CAACATTTTGCCGTTTAGATATCACTGAAAGACAAAGAAATAAATGTTAAAGTTGTAACGGTTGGAACCGTTATTTCGTTATTTTGTACACAATCACCTCTTACCCAAATGTCATTTGTCGTCTATGCTTTGTGTCAGAGGAAGTGACATTTTTATTTGATCTGACGGACAACGACGAATAGGTCACTTTTATTCTATTTTTATTTCGGTCATCCGAGATATTAATTTATATTTATTTATGTTAATGACTGTCCGATTTTATAAGGTACGTTTTGTTAATAATATGTTATTAAATTTATATTTTGTTCAATGATTTCTCGAGCAAATTGTCATAGCGCGTATTGAAACAGCGCCTGAATGAAATAGTATTTATTAAAATAGCGCCTGGAGCCATCACGGGGTGCTTCTCCAAAAATGTTTACATAAAATAATTAAAATTAAAAAAACTCAACTAATTTACCTAACCTGTGCGTGAGGGATCGGCTTCTGGCCGCACATCTTTTTAAATTTTCTCATTTCACGTATACTTTTTTTGGGAAGCAACCCACGATAGCTCCAGTCCTCACAGGTTAGGTACATTAGGTAATGTTTCTCATAATTTTATGTAAAAAATAACTTATGGAGTACCCGCCGGTGGTTCCAGGCGCTGTTAGGTTCAAGTGGTGTTTGTATCGGGCGCTATTTTGACTGACGCTCTTTTAATAAGCCCTATTTCGTTCAGGAGATCTTTAGAAACGCGCCATTTCGCTCAGGCGATAATAACATACCTATAGCTATCTGAAGTTGCTAATAACCACAATATATACATTAGCTGTTTCTCAACAGGTATCCGTAGTCTACCAGTTGATCCTTCTTGTTTTTCTAGCAATGGAGATAGTCTTGTTAATAGTCTATCAAACTACAACCTGTTAATTTCAAAATGCTGTTGAAATTATTTGTCAGAACAGTTATCAACAGCATCAGTTATAAAATTGGCTACTTTTGGCACTTTTCTTCGATTTTGAGGATTATAAATTTCTTCAATTTCATCTTCACTAGAACTACTTGAACTTGAACTGCTCGAAAATATATCCAGAATATGTTTCATGATTTAGTAATAATTGTTACAGTCAATGCGTTTCTCTAGTGCGGTGGTCGACAACCTCTCAATGTGTTGAGCTACTTTGTTAATTTTGGAATAAACAGCGAGCTACCCACACGGAAGCTGCATAACGCAACGTAAATGAAATAATCCACAGTTAATTTATCATTATATGTATTTATTTTACTATTTAACTGGTAATACATAATACATAGGTACTAATAATAAACTAATAACAAAATAACTAATATTACTAGTACGTACTTGTTCATAGCTACATTCCTACCTACCAAACGAAGGTGTTTGAAAAATAAACACAAACTTTTATCCAGCCACAACGGCATGTCACGTAAGATTTAAAAATAGTTAATAACAACAAAAAAGTAACGCACTATCATGAACATAAAAATTGAAAAATAAAAAAGCACGTTCAATGAGAAGGCTGACACTCAGACTCATCGATAATTTTTTTAATGTTTGCAGTATAATTTGATACAGCCATTCGAATACAATTATCCAAATGTTCATCTGTAAGTCGATTGTGATATTTGTTCTTAATAAACTTCATATTGGAAAAAGAAGATTCACACAAATAGGTTAAACTGAATAATGCTTTCACTTTCAAGACAACACGGCATAGAACTGAATATTTGTCTTTACCTACAATAGGCCAGATACATTTGGTACTTGAGACTAACAATTTTAAGACTAAATCATTTTGAAACTCAATTACTTTCATTTCTGTTGCAGCGATGTCTTCGCCAAAGTTTTGCATAACACAAGTTGTAAACTGTTGGATATCAATTTCCATAAAGGGTGAAACAACAAACTGCGCTACTAAAGCCATTTCGTTGAAATCCTTAAAACGATTTTTGAAGTTATTCTTCAGGGTAGAAACTATTTCTACATGATATTTGCTGTCATAGGGTTCTAATGGATTCTAAGATATTTTTTTTGAAAGAATAGGAAAATGCTTGGCATCGCTGTCAATTAGGTTTTGTTCCCAAAACTTCAGCTTTTTGATAAATGCTTTTAAATCAGAAATCATTTCCGCTAGTTCTTTGTCTCTCCCCTGAAGTTGCAAATTAAGTTCGTTTAATTTCTCTGTAATGTCCACGAGAAAACCAAAATCTCTAAGCCAGATTGAATTTTCTAGTTCCGGAGTCGGTTCATCGCGTTGTTTGAAAAATTGAACTATGCCAGATAGGACATCATTAAAACGTTTCAGCACCCGTCCTCTACTTAACCATCGGACTTCAGAGCGAAGGAGTAGGTCCCCGTATTGACAGTCAACTTCATCGGCCAAGGTTTTGAATAATCTTCTTTGTAACGCTTGAGCTCTAATCTTGTTCACAATTTTTACCACCAGTTTCATAACGTTGTTTAGTTTCAGGAAATTTCCACATAATGCTTGCTGATGGATAATGCAGTGGTAACAAAGAAATTGCGGAAAAGTTTCATCTTTACGACATAACGCCATCAGACCCTTATCACAACCCACCATAGCTGGAACGCCATCGGTTGTCAAGCCTACCATTTTCGATATTGGAATTTTCTCGGAAGAAATAATATTTTTTAAATGAGAAAACAACTCTTGTCCAGTAGTGTGTCCTTTCAGTGGAATAAACTTCAAAAGATCTTCTTTAATCGTAAAATCACTAAAAACTATCCTGACGAACACGGCCATCTGGGCAGTGTCAACGACATCTGTTGATTCATCCAGTTGAAGTGAAAAATAAACACAGTTATCTAAGTCAGTTCTTAACTTTAACAAAATATATTTGCTCATTACTTCTACACGTCTCATCACTATATTAGCAGAAAGTTGCATATATTTTATAGCTGAAACTATCTCGTCTTTATTTCTAAAGTTGGCAAATAACGAATCAGCAGCTTCTAAAAACGCCTGTTTTATCATTTCCCCGTCTTCATAAGGTTTCTTTTTTTGTGCAATTATCTAGGACACACGGTACGATGCTTTAGTTGCAGCCTTATTTTTGTGGACTGTTCTTAAAAATATTGATTGTTGTCCAATTAACTGCTTTTTTAACTGTTTCAGTTTCTCCATTCTGGCGGCAGAATGTAGTGGGAATGATTTTTCAAAATTAGAATGTACAGTTTTATGATGTCTCTCAATATTTCCTTTTTTAGCAACGGAGACCGAAGTATTACATAACAAACACACATTTTTATCTTTAACTTTTGTAAAAAAGTATTGTTCTCTCCATTCCGAATGAAAGTGGTATGTCTTTACCTTCTTACAACTGCTTGCCATATTATTTTTTGTTGTTCTCTACTAACCCAACCGCTGGACGTTGGTTACGCGTTCAGTTTTAAACTAAGCGCAATGTCGCCGCGCCGTGCGTATTTATCCCGTTCAAAGCAATCCTGATCGTTCTCGAACACTAACGCGCTGGTCCGGCTGGTCGATTCTAGCCGATTCTAGCTTGATGGCGTCAGTGGCAGATCGCTCACCGCAACGTTGCCGCTGTTTATGTTTAATATTATGACAATTAGATTTTTTTGTGGAATTTTCGGAAGCTTCTCCGATTTTTGCAGTTTGTATTTTTTTAAATAAAATCGTTGTGAGAGCTACCAGAATTGCCTCCGCGAGCTACCGGTAGCTCGCGATCGACAGGTTGGCGACCACTGCTCTAGTGGTTTAAAGAATTCGGTTATGTCTGTTAATATATATCCCCTGTCGGCGTTCATTTTTTTCAATTCAAAAAATGAACTTCCAGAAATATTATTCAAATATTACCAAATTTCTTGTTAAAATATACACCATTATTAATGGTTTCGACGTAAATAAGATTGAAAATTACAATGCTTTGTTATAATACATTGGTCAAAAATTAAAACAGCAAAGAAAACTTGTATTTCGTGCAAACATTCTTTAATTTAAAATTGGAAAGCGCTTTCGGCATCACGCCATCTTCAATACTTATTGTCATTCAAGGACTATCCGTTAATATTAATTGTCATCGGGTATTCAAACGTTAAATGTTTAAGAGTCCCAACTTGCTAAATTTCTTATTTTATTTAAAACAATAATTTTTTGTTATTTCTGACAAATTAAAGTTATTTCATCTACTACATTAGGTCGTTTTAGTAAAAATTTCTAAAGTGATTTCAAACTAAAGCGCCTTAAAATTTGATTTATTTTTCTAAAACAATTTGAAATGCAATTTTTAGAGAAAATTTTCAAAAAGCACCCCTAGACCCTCTTTTAACTGCCCCAGACTATCGGTAGTCTTCGTTTATCTATAAATTCCCTCCCAAGCATCTGGTCTGGTTCCGCCCCTGATAGAGTCAGTTTTAACATACTACTTTGGTGGATACCTTAATTTTCTGCTTCATTTTTTTTATCATAGATATATGCCACCGATGAAATACAAATTTGATTTCAATTATGCCTACAAATAAAATAAGAGAAATCAAGGTTTGCATATGCTTTTCGAATCACCTTTGAGAGCGTATTTCCAATCATGTGATGTTATTTTATAGTGAAAGAGGATGCATTGAATACATCGAAGCGCGTCATTCCGGAGAGCCAGCCGTCCTCTTTTTGTTTTTGATGTCACTAGAACAATGAGCCTTTCGTTCCATACGCTAACTTGATGTAAACAGCGCAATAAGAGCAGAGGTAGTCTGATGGATTCGAATCTCTAGCTGGTGGCGCTGATTCTCACATAAAAATTATAATCCAGTCTGACATCGCTAAAACATGGGCGTAGTTATACGCCGCGTTAGTGTGACGTCAGCAAGTTTGTACGATTGTATGATGACGTTAACACACATGCGCAATTAATGTATCGAGAGTCTGTTGCTTTTAAAATGCATGATAAGTTGAACTAATCTATTCCATTATGAAGGTATATACTTTTTCTGTTAAAAGAACTTCATATTCGCGACTCAAATTAATTTTCGCGCACCTGTCAATTGTCACCTATAAATAGGATATTTGTTTATTTACATTTTGTTGATATTGGTATTTGTGAATTTTTAACTGTTTTCTGATATTATTATGATTAAAATGGTGTTTTTGAGTTTTATTTAGTATTAATTTAAGTTTACTTTCCGCATTTTTGTCATAATTATTATCGTTATAAATATAATATTTTTATTTTTTTTATTGAAATTAACGTGTCTCGGCATCAGGGGCCATTGACACAGGTACAATTATATTATATTATATATATTATATTTTACAAAATATATACACTATAGACAAAAGAAAAAACCTAATTTACAAAACAATAGGGCACAGGAAAATAGCTCCTTTCGCGACACGATCAGCTTCCTCGTTGCCTTCAATCCCGACACGAGAGGGAACCCAAATAAGGGAAACGAAAGTTTCTACTGAAGCAAGAAATTTGTAACAATCGTATATTTCTTGGACCAAGGGATGTTGAGTATAAATATTTTTAATAGAGTAGATTGAAGAAAAGGAGTCTGTACATATAGCGACATAGTTATCCTCTGCAGTTAATGATTTAAAAGCCTGAAGTATCCCATAAAATTCCCCAGTATGAATAATACTACATGAGGAATGTAGCCAGAAGGATTTTTGGAACACATCATTTGAGGTGACAGAACAACCTACACCGGATTGATCTTTAGAAGAATCCGTAAATATTATTCTTTTAAATTTGTTTTTATAAATTATTTCCGTAAATGATTGCCTAAAGAATTCTTTTGGTGTGTTACTTTTATTGACTTGGCTAAGGAGGACTTTTAGAAATGGGAAAAGGCATCGTTCTAGTGAGCTCAATATCACCGAGTAAGGATTTTAGAGCCTAAGGAATTGAGACAACAGCCCTAGGGTAGTCCAGGGTAGAACGATGACTTCTAAAACCTGTTTGATTTTTTGGAAGAATATTATTTTTTTATAAATACCAAGCAAGTCTTTTATTAACCATCTTCTCCATAAGTTTACACATCGTGCATGTAATGATTTTGGGCAAATTGGAGATAAGTTGATTTTTTTATTGGAAATATAATAGGCTGGCTCCACAGCTTAGGAAACTTTTGACAACTTCTTAATAAATATAAAAGGTATCTCATCAGGTCCTGCTGCTGAATTTTTACATGAATCAAGAGCCATTTCGAGTTCTACTTGAGAAAAAGGTAAGTTAATATAGTCTGCATCTCCAGGTTGTGAGAGAAGAAAAGGGTTTTCAGAGTTTTTATCAGGATTGGTAACATTTATTAGGTTAGGATTTTTGAATTTTTCCTTAAAATTCTCAGCAAGAATATTGACAATATCTTAGCTGTCATGAAATAAATAATGTTCATGGGATAAAGTTGAAATTCTATGAAAAGTGTTGTTTCCTTTCATTTACCTAATTTTATTCCAGACCTGCTTTGAAGGAGTTTCTGCTGTTAAAGAGGAAACATAGTTTTTCCAAGAGTCCTTTTTACTTTGTTCGAGGACAATTTTAGCCCTCTTTTAGCTCTCATTTTCTTAAAAATTACAAAATCTTCTATATTTCTAGTTCTACGATATCTGTTTAAAAGTGTTTTACACTCCAGGACTGCTATCTGATAGTAATTATTCCATCAGGGAACTTGTTTTTTGGAGGTTGATATGATAGATTTGCAGCAGAGATTTTACAATAATTAAGAAGTTCTAAAGATTCATTTATATCATTCACAAATTGCAAATTTTCGAACTGAGATTCAATATGTGCATTGAACATTACCCAGTCGGCATGAGTGAGTCTCCATTTTGTAATACTTTCAGTAGGCTTATGTATATTATTGGAGATTTTTATTGGAAAGTGGTTGCTATCATAGAGACTCTCTACTACGTGTCAAGAAAGTGTAGGAGCTGCTTTAGGATCACAAAAACTTAAGTCAATAGAAGAAAAGGTACCAAAGGAAATGGTCAAATATGTACTGGAGCCAGTATTCAATAAATAAGCGTTAGAGCAATTTATTACATTTTCTATTACTTTCCCTCTGCCAAAAGTTTGTTTTGAACCCCACAAAGAATTATGAGTATTGAAATCACCAACAAGTATAAATGAACTAGGAAGCTGATGTATAAGATCAAATAGATCTTCTTCAGGTAAGTTGCAACTGGGAGGAATGAATACACTACAGAGGGTTAATTTAGAAGGACACCAAACGGTAACTGCTATAGCTTCTAGATTAGTAGTTAATAGGTAATGAGAGGAATAGATATCACTTGAAATAAAAATGGAGGTTTCGCCGCTAGCTCGATTAAATACAGGTCTGAGAAAATGATAACCTTCGTAATTTTTAAGTTGCCGACGATGAGAATCCTTAAAATTAGTTTCTTGTAAACCAATAGCTTTAACGTAGTCAAAGAGGACTAAATTTGGTTCCCAATGAATTAAAATAACTTGGTCTCTCTTTGGGAACACTGGCTTTGGTATGCATTTGGCTACTGCGGAGTAAGAATTTGTACCTGAACCACAGTTTATTGCTTAAAAGAATCAGTTCGCTCATTTGGACCAATTAGATGTTCCAAAATAATATCCACTCAAGGGATACAAATTCAGGATGCGCAGAAGAATGCTATTTGAATATAGGCGGTTGTCATATATTGTATTGGTTATGAATTGATTCTGTATGCGCCAGGGATACAAATCCGAGTTGCGCAGTGTATAAACTGGAACATTGAGATCAAAAGTACCGACACAGAGTGAGCGATCTGATTCTTTAGCTATAAACTGTGCCCGAACTATCCATTGCGCTGTCTATTACTGTTGAGGAACTTTGTATAGTATTGTTGCTCTTGTAGTCAAAAGCAACATTAAAGGGGTCTTCTATAATTTTTAAGTCTTGCTTTC